>CAUYRT010022588.1:0-58455 GCA_963574885.1 Lepilemur ruficaudatus
CCCTAGAAAGCAACAGATACCTGGGAAGTGGTTCCTGGCAGGCCTTGTCCTTAACTCCAACCTGCTCACTGTGTGGGCCAAAGCCACCAGCGTGGGGAGTCACTCCAGGTGACTGCAGCAATGTCAGAGGGCTTTAGGGAATAACCTGTCAACCGGTGGTCAAGCGCGATTCTAGAAAGGTTTCCAATTTCCTGCCTAACAAGTGGAAGTCCAAGGTCTTGAGTCATCTCTTTCATGTGTGGCTTCAAACTCTGACCCCGTTTCTCACGTGCACTCAGTAGGGAGCATGCCTGCACACGTGGAACTCATCTACCAAAAGGCTGACTGCAAGAAGCATAGCCCACACCCGGTCCCCAGAGCTGGGGCATAGATGTGGCACTTGCCCACAAATGAAATGGAGCCCACAGATGCCTAGTGTGTCCTGACACGGCCTGGGCTCCTGGTCTGGGCAGGCTCCTGATGAGGCCACACAGGTGAACCCTCTGCCCGCACAGTTACTCTGGAAGGAGGAGCACTAAGAGCTCTATGGTGGCCTTTGGCCACACCCTCTGCCCCACTGCGACAGGCACCTGCTCCAGCTGGCTGATGGCCTCCCAGAGCAGCGAGTGTAGGCTGGAGAGCTCGCGGCCCAGGTCGATGTAGCCCTCGAAGCCTGCTGTGTTAGAGATGGTCTCGGGGTTAGAGATCTCCAGCAGGAAGCGCTGCATGTTGGTCCACTCGTGCTCCAGGAACTGGTTCATGAAGGACATGTACTCCTCCTTGCTGCCAAACCTGTGACAGGGGCAGATGGGGTGAGCGCCCCTCTGCTCAGATGCCCCATCTTCAGCACCCACCCACCGCACCCACTGTGGCCAGCTCCCACCCACTCACACTCCCCAAGTCAGCTGAACCTGCTCTGACTCAGGTCACCAGGGCCCTCCTTCCTCATGGCCAAGTCCAACCACCCCTTTCTGAACCTTTCATCTCAGGACATGCAATGTTCTGTGTTTTGCATACACTGCCCATTGCAGCGTCCTTCCACTTTTCCTCCAAGTGGCAGTGCCCTGGTATGCAGATGACTCTCAAATCCATGCTCAACTCAAGTCTCTCTGCTGAGCTTTCAGACTCAAGCACCTCCCGTGGGAGTTCCTTCCGACTCAGCCTGGCCAAGTCCGAAGTCATCAGTCACCCATGCCTTCCTCCCAAGCTCCCTATCCACCATCCACCCAGATACCTGAGCCAGAGCCTAGCAGTCGTCAACTGCCCCCTCTTCCTCATTACCGATGGCAAGGCCCACTGACATTATCTTATGATCACCTTGACCTTGTCCCTTGCAGCCACTGACCCCCACACCACCTCTTCCCCAATTTTCTGCCGTTTTTGTCAGAACTACATCTGTGCTCTCCTCCCTGGTCTCTTGGCTACTGTCCTGCTCCCTCCAACCCACCTGCCCACTGCTGTTGCAGCAATCTTTCCAGGATTGAGAACAGAGGAGGGTTGTCCTCTCCCTTGATCAAAACCCTCCAGGGGCTCCCACTGCCCTGGTCCAGCCTTCAGGTCCCTGCTGTCCTCCTGGGTCTCTTCGCCTGCTTCTGCCTGGCACTTCATGACCCAAGGATGGCAAAGCCACAGGCCTCCCTGGCATGCCCAGCCTCTGTTCCCGCTGCCTTCCTTGAGACAATGAACACCTCATCCTGACATGCGGCTTGGGGGCCTGTGTCGCCTTGGAGGCCTCCCTGTCTCCTCTCCCAACAAGCTCAGGGCCCTCCTAAGAGACTGGTGTGCGTCTGTCACTGCTCACTCAACGTGTCTCTCCAGCTGAGTGCTGAGCTCCATGAGGACTGGCACCAGGGCTGATTCACCTCTGTGCTGTCAGAACCCACCACAGAGGTATCCCGGGATGGGGCTCTACCCATGCCCTGAGAAAGGACAAGAATGAAATGACCTGGCCCTTCCACTTCCATCTGCTCACTCTAAGGATGCAGCCGAAAACACCAGAATGCTTTGTGAGCAAGAACATCCTGATGGAATTAAACCAAGACAGTATGAGACAACCTGAGTATCCAACCACAGGGCCTGGATTAAAGAATATGAACCCAGGGGTGGCCACTCCCCCTTGGAGGAATATTAGTTGTTCATTTCAAAGGGCTTAAGAATGTTCAGGGATATGGGAGAATCCTTATGAATTAATACATTAATTCACAAAAGCAGAAGGAGAAAGTATCTTGTCTTTATACCTTTAAAAATTAGGAAACATACCAAAATGACACGTACTTTTAGTAGGAGGACAGGGAGTGGACATTTTGAAAAAAGGGGTAGGGGAAGGACTGAAGATGACAAGGACAACCCCGGGCCCTCCCACCCAGCTCTGGGGCAGAAACACCCAGGGGCCTCCCCAGGGTCTCCAGTCACTTCCGACTCCGCCCACAGTTGGAGGAGGTACTCACTTAGCAAAGTTGGCCAAGTTCTGGGTAACCTTGGCGATGAGGGTGAGGGTGCGGGCAGTGCGGTCATCGGGGTACTCCTGCAGCAGGTTGAAGAGTGAAGGCGACATGATGGCGGGGCAGAGGAATCGCAGAAAGAGGGAGGCGCTGATGAGCCGCTCGCTAATGTCCGGCCGGCCACGGCTGCTGCACTCCTGTCGCCAAGAGGCGAACACCTCTTTCAGCTCCCTCGGAAAGACACTGTGTAGGGACAGACGAGGTGGGCTTGGTCATCAGGCAGGGGTTCAGGACAGGAGAGCACACAGCAGGGACCTGACTCTGGGTCAGATGGAACCCTGTGTCCCAACCCCAGCTCTGCCCCAACAGTGGTGTGGGGTCAGCCCACCGCCTGAGCTCTCCGTGACTTGGCCATCCAGGGATAGCACTCAGCACAGGACTGGCCAGCGTGCTCAGGCAGAGGAGGAGCAGGAGACCCGGCTCCAGCTTGGGCAGGGGACTCTCTGCATTAGCCAGAAGCCACGGCAAGGCCCAGCACTGAACCATCTCCCTCCCCTCTCCCCAGTGCTGGATTCATGCCGAGACCCAAACAGCAGGCATCTGGGTCGAGGTGGGTGAGGAAAACACAAAGGGAACAGATACTATTCCGTAGGTGCCTATCACTGGCTTTTGAAACTCTCTCTGCTTGAATAATGTCAAAGGAATCCAAGGTTTCCCGCATAGCTCAAAATGACCAAGATGACAGGAGCAACCCTGACCACAGGGGAAGAATACAGCTCCCCATCTCTAGATGGGGAAGGGAAGAGAGGTGTCAACTTCCCTACCGTGACAGAGAAGGCAGAGCTGGCCCTAGAAGACAGGGCTCCTGGCTCCACTGAGCATCCTAGCCTGCTACGGTCAGGCCCCACCTGACTGGCCTTTGCGTGGCTCTCCCATCTCTTTACCCTAATAGATGTGCCTCCCACCCTGGGGCAGGCCTGGATCCAGTCTATGCCTGGCTCTGTCACCAGCTCAGCCCAGTGTGACCTGATTAGGACCCTGGCCCTCCTGGGCTTCAGTTTCCTCTCCCTCAAACCCAGAGCAAGGCCTGCCCTGCTGAGCTGATGGAACCATCGTAAGGCTGAGACCCCAAGGCTGTAACAAGGCTTGACCAACTTGAAATGTTTTCCCCAAGCCCAGCAGGCGGCTCAGAAGGCACTCGGCAACAAACGCTGGCTGAACTAACAAGGGCACGCCTACAGGGGAAGTGAGGGTGGGTGACCTTTAGCCCTGGCCCCATAGTGCCTGGCACAGGACTGGGCAGGGTGCAGGCACTGAGTGGTGACATCTATCGATGGCCTTGTCCAGAACACAGAGGTGCCTCTGACAAATGCCAGAAAGAGGAAATGGAAAATCGTTGTCCACAGCTTGTTTTCCCTGTGTCCCACACCCAGCACCCCCACCCTGAACAGGGAGGTGGAGGGTGAAAGCATAGCCCAGCTGGGGGTGGGAAGTGTGTTCCCAGAGGGGCCAGGGCCCCCAGGCTGCCTTCTACTCCCAGGCCCAGGAGTGTGGAAAGTTACATATTTGTGGCTCAAACCAAGGTACTCCCACCAGCCCCAGGCAAGCACCTCACATAGCCTGGGGCTGAGAGACTGAGGCAGGTGGGTACCCCCATCCTGGCCTTGGGTCATTCCCTCTGCCCCCTTCCCAGAACTGCTGCCCACCTAGCAGGCCTGTCTTTGCCCGTCTTCTGGGAAGAGCAAACACTTCCCTGGCCCTCCTGTGTGCCCAGCCCTGAGGTGGCGGATCCACCTGGCCCCAGGTATCCCCAGCGTGTGCAGGACACAGATTCAGACACAGACACAACCCATCCGGAAAGGATCAGTGCTTCACCAGAGGATAGCCAGGATGGGTGAGCCAACCCCATCTCCCTGTCTGGTGACTGGAAGGAGGGCCGCAGAGGGAGTCAGGTTTAAGGCTCAGAGCAGCAGGGGCAGGAGCATGTGCAGGTCAAAGTGCGGGTGAGTGACAGAGGCCAAACTTAGCAAAGGAGCAAGGCACGGCTTTGGGGGACCAGGGGGATATGGTAACAGGAGGGGCTGAAAACAGAAGCTTAGGTGGACAGCAGACATAAGCCCTGAGCTGGAGTGTGACACAGGCTAACACCTGGACAGCAACTCCAGTGTGAAAATAAACACATTGCTTGGGCTGACAGCAAGGCCCTACCAGACAGTCTCACGTGCCACCACAGAACCAGGCTCTACCAGGCCAGCCAGCACGCATGTTCCCCAGGAGCAAGATTCTAGCCCTGACAACGGTCCCGTGTGAGCAGCTACTCCTGTATACCCCACCCTTCTCTAGGCTGGCGGCAGCTGCAGACCCTGCTTTGCTTAAAGTCCGCTCCTCTCTTCTCCTTGCTCTCTAGTCCCAGCAGGAGCTCTGCCCAGTGCTCAGGCACCCAAATATGCCCAAGCTGTGCACGATCACAGGGATAGGTGAGGACTCTCGCGTTAAGCCATCCACCTGCCCCAAGTGGGCTCCCGAGGAAGGCCCTGTCAGTCTCACTCGGGCTGCAGCACCTACAATAGCACCCTGCACACACAGGGCACTCGCTCATCAACGTGCGCGGACTGTCCTGTCCAGGTTCTTTCTACTACAGTACCATGAAAACCATGTCCTGTGAACATTCTGAGCACTCCCCTATAGCCCAGAGTCCAGCAGGGACCAGGCCCTGGGACTGGCAATTCAGTAGGCCTCAGTGGGGCCAGGGGAGTGGCGTGCCAGTGCTGTGCATGCTGTGGGCAGCCGACACGGAGGGATAGGTCAGAGGATGGGGAGGGGTGGTCCTGAGCAGCTGAGCCCGAAGGCAGCGCAGGGCCCGCTGGGAGTCGTGGGGGCTGGCACTGACCAGTAGGAGTTGATGATCTTGCAGAAGGCCAGCTCACAGCACATCTTGAGGTTGCCCTGGTGCTCGGGCAGGTCAGCAGCTGAGCACTTGCTGGGGTCCACTTCGCAGTTCTCGTCTGACTCATAAAGTGCTTTGATGAACTCACCTATGGCCGGGCGCGCAGGGAGGGAGCATGAGGCGCTGGTGGGCACTGCCCTGCCCTCTGCCCACCCGCCAGCCTGTGCCTCCCTACCTAGGGCATCCTGCAGGTACTTCTGGCCCACCAGCTTGAGGTACTCCTCAATGGCCTTGGTGGCCAGCGTGTTCTCCCGGAAAATGAGGTGCTCATTGTCTCCGCAGCGGTCTACCTCTGACATCATCAGGTCTGTCAGGAAGTCCTGGGGAGGTGGGAGGTGAGATCAGCACCTGAGCTGGCCTGGTAGGTAGCACCCTAGGATTCCAGGGCTGGCCCCAGCTTCTGAAGGCTGTCCCACCATCCTGAGAGGAACAGAGTGACAAGCCCTGGGGGATGCTGGGGAGTGTGGGCAGGACAGGGAGGAGCCTACAGTTGGTGATATCAGAGCCAGACCTAAGCATGAGGGAGGCAGGCCTCAGCGAGAGCATGCCACCTGGAGCCACAAACATGCCACCTGGAGCCACGAGCCTCCCACCACCACAGGCCAGCTGGACTCAAATCCCTATTCCACCCTGACCAGGCCTGGCTGGGTGACCACAGCAGAACTTACTACCTCCCACCCCTGCAATCAGTGCCAAAGAGGACAGGCAGGGCTACACTCTCTCTTGGTACAAACAGCCACCAGCATGCACCCACATGGCTCCCACACCAGACACAGCCTCGCTCTGCATGGCCCCACAGTGAAGGATGAGAGAGGGACAGAGGTGGTCCTGTTGCCCTGGAAGGCAGTGAGCCACCGCGCTCAGCTGGGAGAGAGGAGGGGCTGACGTGCACCTGGCAGAGGGAGGCTGAGGCACACTGCCCACCTGGCAATCCCACTGGTCCCACGCACAGTGCCGTGGAAGACCCAGCAGAGGAGCCTGAGCCCACACCTTCCTCCAACTCTACAGCACCCACCCAGATGGAGCCACCATTTCCTCATGCTCACAGCCAACCTGTGACTCCTCGGAGGCTGAAAGGGCAGGGGCTACCAGCACAAAGCGTGCCACGAAGTGGGCCAGAGTTTCTGATGCTCTGGAAATTTCTCACGCCTACAAGCACAACTTTGAAATAGAGAACTGAGATCTAGACCCAGGAAACTGGGCTGGCCAATGGAAGCAAAGGAGCCCCAGGGGAAGCTGTCACGGGCCTTCCTACCTACAGACGAGCTCTAGGGCCCCATTCTCTGCACCCTCTGAGGCAAAGTAAGAACCGCCTCTGCCCCGAGCGCCCACGGCTCCTGCTCAAGCTCACAGCCCTCCTGAACTCCTGCGGTGGACACCATGCCTTGTGCTGGGATGAGGGGAAACCAATGCATGGAACAGGAAAATGACTTGTCCAAGGCCACAGCACTACCTGGGGCAAGACCTGGCCCAAGTCTCTTGCTTCCCAGGCCCCATTACTCCTCCAGCTGTGAGAAGGAGGGGAAGAGGCTAGTTCCCAAGTGTTCCAGAGAGGGGGAGCTGTATGCTTGACATCCAGCAGCATGAGTTACTTTCTACCCTCCCACCGATGGCTCCCCCTACCGCACAGAGGGCCCACTAGGGTGGGATGGAGACCTGGCTTCCACCTTCCGCCACAACCAGCACTACCCCGACCTGCCTCTTGTCTCAGGCCACTTCAGACCGGTATCTGCTTCCCAGGCCAACCCAGCCCAGCCCTGGGGACTAGGGTCCTGAAAGACCAGATACAGCAACAGCAAAATCTACAGCGTCTGTCACCTCCCCCGCTCCCTCTCTGGGGGCTGTGGGCATCCTCAGTTTCCCAGCATGCGCCCCCAGTGTTGACCAATGAATTAAGGATAGTGCAGCCAGAGCTGGCCCAACTAGGAGCCTTGTCCAGCCCAGCGTGAAGGCTGGGGCGAGGGAGAAAGTGGTCTAGCAACAGGGGGTGGGGGAACAGCACTCCCCCTCACGGCCCACCGAGGGAGCTCCCCACCCCAGTCCTGCAGTCCTGTACTTGCTATACTAGCCCAACAGCCAGCAGGAGGGCCTGAACGAGGCCCAGAGACTTCCAGCCACAGCCTCCCCTTCCAGGGCCTGCAGGAAAGGTAAGAGGATAAGGGAACTCCACAGAGTCACATGACCTGGGTTCTGCCCCAGGATGCCTGAGGCCTGGTTACCAGCCCCAGGCTCAGGCCAGAACCTTGACACAGCACGTTCCTCTACCCTCAACACACCACTGTCCAGAGGATACAGGCCCCACTCCTGAGCCTGGCACTTAGGTCTATCCAAGTCCAGCCCTCCTCTTCCACGTCCTTTGGGCAGCTCGCCCCATGAAGGGAGGTGGTACAGTTGCCTTAGGGCCCACAGGACCATGCTCTTTTGCCTTCCTAGAAGCACCCTAGTCCAGGGGCCCACTTGTCCCCAAACCAGGTCTGTGGGGGCTGAGAAGCGGCACGCCTGGTGGGCTGCTGGGCCCACTCTCAGGAGTAGAAGGTGAAAGGGGTGAGGGGTAGGGGGTGGAGAGCTGTATGGCTTGCCTGGATGGCTTTTAGACCATCCTGTTCCTATGGGGCTCTGCAGAGGGCTGGCTGAACCTTGAATGGTGCAATCGTGACTGTGTCCACCTGTGTGTGTGTATGTGAATCTGTGCGTCTGAGTATAGGGTGAGGCGGTGTTGTGACAGTGGCTCACCTGTGCGTCACCTGCTGAAATGTCTGCCAAACTCCATACCCCATGAGTTTGCATCACTGGGGCTGGCGGGGCTGAGGGACCCGGTGTGCTGGGAGAGCCTGGCTACACGCCTGCTCCCTCACAGCCAGCTGTGATCCCATCCATCAGCTCCACACGGACCTCGGGATCAGCCCCAGGCACAGAGGAGGAGCACAAAGACTCCCTCCCACAACATAACTCTCAGGTTTAGGGAGCCCACTTGGCTATGACTGGTGCCTCCAAAGGCTCCATTAGACCTACAACGCATCGCATGGACACGGGGAAGAGCAGGTAACCCAGTGCCTGTCACCAGGCCTCTCCCAGGGGCTGAGGGGCCCACACACACCTTCACCTTGCCCGTGCTCTGCAGGATGTGCACCAGGGCAGACGCCATCTCCTCCTTGGTCTTGGCACTGAGGATGGGCTCGAGGGCTGCACACAGCCCCAGGTAGTGGTTGGTGATGTGCTCGGCAAACTCCTTGTACATCTCCATGGGCAGGATGGTGATGGTTTGGTAGCGTGCCTTAATGCGGATCATGGGCCCAGGGCCCTTGCCACCCTTAGGGTTAGGCGTCACCACTGGGTACCACTTCTCCACGAACTGCCGCCCAGCTACTGAGGCAGCGGGCAGGCTGACCAGGCCCAGGTAGCTGTTGCGCTCCTTCTTCTTCTTCTTGTCGGTCTCCCGGTATAGGTGGACGGTGACTGTGCGTAGGGGCGGCAGGTTGTGGAACTCGAAGTGCTCGCCCCAGAAGACATTGTCCGTCTTGAGCTTGCCCGTGGTGCGGGCATAGAGCACATCGTCCAGGCATAGCTCGCATAGGTACTTCTTCTTGGCGGGTAGGTCCTTGGCCTCGATCACCCACAGCTTAAGGATGTGCTCCACGCGCCGGCTGTTATCCTGCGTGTGCACAAGGGGGCCTAGGGTGGTCAGCTGAGGGTGCCACCTGCTCCCCCCAGCCAGCCCAGAGCCCAGGAGAGTCCTCAGATCTGGGAACAGTTCTGAAGGTGGAGGTGGCAGGGGGCATCCAGCCCCTGAGAAAGGATGGGATGGGTCTAGACAGGCACCAGCTCACTAACCTTGGGCAATGGACTTAATCTGAGCTTCAGCTTGCATTTCTATAAAGCAGGACTAAAAAATTCCGTCTCATGGAGTGAGAGGCTGGGTAAAGAGGTCACATGATGCTTGGCACACCACAGGTTATGGAGCTGTTATCAGCTCTTCCTTAGTTTGCTGGTCTGTAAAGTAACTTAAGACCTCAGTGACCAGGACTCAGCCTAGGCCCTCAAGTCAGCTAGGGAGATGGACACAGAAGCAGGGATTACAGTCCAGGTCCCATGACCTGAAGGGAAGGCCCAGGGACAGTGGGAACACAGAGGGCACCAACCTGGGCCACGGGGGCTCGTCTAGAGGAGGGGTAGGCATCTGTGCTGCAATGGGATGGATGAGCAGGAATCAGTTGGGGGAAAGTAGGGACAAGGTTCCAGGCAGGACCCCAAGGGCCCAAAGCTCATTTTCCCAGCCCAGCCTCCTCAGTGTACAGCTGCAGAAACAGATGCACACAGCCCTGCCTCAGCCTGGCCAGCTTAAACTCCTCTTTCAGAGGCCAACGATATTGCCCACTCAGGCTCTGTCTCCAGGCAGGCTGAGCCCCTGATCCCAGCCACTCCGCAGAGATCCTTCCCTCCTGCTTCCTCACGCCTGAGTCTAACCACCATCTCCAATACTCTGACAAGAGGGGATGCAGGCCTACCTTGTTGGGGTGCACCGCTCGCCGCAGGTTCTCCATCCACTTATCCCGCTCGGCTGCGGATCGGCAGGAAAAGCACTTGCTTCCTGATGATGTTGTCACCTGTGAGAGGAAGGTAGGACAGTGTTACAGCAGAAAGGACCACAGCAAGGCTGGACAACGATGGAAGATCTCTGAGGCTCAGGGGACCGTGGCCGCCAGGTATGCACAGCCTCAGGAAGGAGGCAGGATATGATTTCTATATGTCACATTTTGCAGGTGGTACGCTGAGATGCACTGTCCCAGAACAAGTCAGCAGCAGGAAGAGTGGCCCAGTCCTGCACCAACTGGCTCCTGGTCCTGGTGCCTCACTTCTGTTTCAGGGTCCTTCTGTCCAATAGGAAAGCATCTTTCTGACTCTAACCTCCCTCTCCCTGAGATGGGAGGAAGGAAGGAATGGGGACCCTGCCCAGGTCAGGGGGTGATGCTTAACCCAAGCATAGCTTCCCTAGAGGCAGAACCACACGTGTCAAGCAACAGTGACAACAATGATGGTAATATAAGCCTCATATTTTTTGTGGAGAAATGAGAATTGGGTTGTCTGGGTGTGCCAGGCCATGGGGTCCTCTTGCCTGGAGCCTTGACCCTCCTGGCTGACTTGTGCCCATCCTAGGGCCCAGCTCAGATGTCTCCTTCAGGCAAGGGAGCCTGGCCCAGGCTGCCCCTGCATTCGGCCAAGGGCTCTCCAGAGGAAAGCAGACTTTTCACTAAGCATTCAAGGGCCTGCACCGTCAGCAGCACCCCTTGCTGTGAACCAGTGGACAGGCGCCTGTCCCAGGCAAGAAGTCAGAGCCTGATCAAGACCAGCTAGGCCAGGAATCTTTTTTTTTTTTGGAGACAGAGTCTTGCTCTATCCACCTGGCTAGAGTTCAGTGGTGTCATCCTAGCTCACTGCAACCTCAATTCCTGGGCAAAAGTGATCCTCCTGCCTCAGTCTCCTGAGTAGCTGGTACTACAGGTGTGTGCTATATTTTGTAGAGACAGGGCCTCCCTCTTGCTGAGGCCGGTCTTGAACTCCTGACCTCAAGCAATCCACCATCCTCTGCCTCCCAGAGTGCTAGGATTACAGGAATGAGCCACTGTGCCCAGCCTAGGCCAGGAAATCTTGAACTGGAAATAGCACCCAGTGGGCACAAGATGGGGGGCAGATGCCAGGCATCATTCTGTTCTGGCGGTACCAGGAGGTTGTCACACTAGTTCCCAAATGGCTGCTTTCTATTACCAGGCTCATTCTTCTACCAGAGAGCTCCCCTAATTATGCACAATTGTTGGGGGTGGAAATCTTCCCAGAAACAGAAGCAGGAAGACAGCATGAATAACTGGAGAAGCAATTAGCAACTCCTAGGAACACCTGCAGCAACAGCAACCCAGGTCCTGGTTTGGGCTCAGCCTTGTCGTGTGATCTCTGACACCTTCTTGCCTTTGCTGGGCCTCAGAGTCCCATAAGAGGGACTGGACAGGCAGGTAATTCGTAGGTAACAGTCCTGCGTAGGGTCGGTCATTGGCTCTCCGCTCTCCAGCCTTGGGTCAAAAGAATGCTTGGGCAGGAAAGGTTTGGGCTCTCAGTGTACAGAGTGTGAACAGGCCCAGAAATGGGGGGACTCTCCACTATCCCACACTGCATTTGGGGGTGAGCAGGCTCCGAGACATGTGATTTGGGGCTTAAGCATTCAACACTAGCTTTTTTTAAACTCACTTTCACACACAGGAGTCCCCAGCAGCTTCCCTTGCTAGCTTGGAAAACAGGTGTTGGCCCAGTTCCAAAGAAACCAGAGAGCAGGAATGACACCTCCTCCCAGCCCCAGCTCCACCTCACCTGTAGGAGCCAAAACCTACAAGAAGATTCCAGCTCCTCCCCTATGGCGGGACCCACCTCAAAGCAGTAGTCCTGGCCTAGGATGCTGCTGTGCACGGGCTTGATGACCACCTCTTCCTCCATGCTGAGGTCCAGCGCCTCCACCGCGCTGCTGGGGCTGAGCAGGGACTCGTGGGAGCGAGACTCCTTCAGCCTCGGCATCAGATGGGACCTGGGGGGTGGGCAGTAGGCGTGTGAGGCTAGGCCTGCCACCACTCAGGACAGGCTGGCTGCCACGCCCCACCCAGCCACCCAGCTCCCCTCCCTGGAGGCAGTCATTCCTCTTCTCCTCTCCTCCCTCCTTTCTGGCTTAACACAGACTTTGGGTAGGGGTGTCACAGAGACTCGCCAGTCCCTTGTTCCCACTGCAGAAGTCTGGGTAAGGGGCATTGCCTCTAAGGGAGCAAGGAGTGAAGGATCAGGTGGCCACTCAAGTCTGGTTCCTGAGCCGCCCCAGAGACCCACAGGAAACCCACCTGAGCCGGGTAGCCGCCTGGGGCTCTGGAGCCTCTCCCACCTCCCCTCCCTTCTGTCTTGGTCCCTGCCCAAGTCTGAAGTAGTCACCCTGTCCCAACACTTATCCAGAATGCCACTGCTGACAGCCCTTCCTCACACACTGTCGCACATGACCGGCCCTATGTGAGGCAGAAGAGCCACAAGGTCCCTGCTGCGGACAGCGAGGCTCAGAGCGGAGGGGACACAGCAGTCTCTGCAGAGTACCCACGATGCTAAGACTCAGGCAGGGTCCATATCCACAGGCACAAAGAGCAGAGGTAGTGGATGCCACCTGGTACCCAAATGGAGCCTGGACATGGGCTGGCTCCCACAGACCTGGCCTTGGACCTGGGCCCACGGCTCAGCTGCTGTGCCCTGGCCAAGTCACTTCTCCTCTTTGAGCCTCAGTTTCCTCAGCACATCACATGGAAAGCGCTGCAGACGACGCCTGCTCCAGTGTTTGGAAAAGTCCACTTCAGAGAGGCTAATGTCTCTCTCTAGAGCCAAGCGCACAGAGCCATGCCCTACTAAAGCCCCTCCCACGCTGCGCAGGACTGGGTGGGCCTGCTAAGACCACCTCTGATGTGCAAGCTGGACAGGCTTTGTCCCTGCTTGTGTCCACAGCCCACACCGCTGGGGCTCATGGGGAACTGGTCCTGGCTTAGCCCACATGGGCCTCCTTCCCCTCTGCCTTCAGGCTCCTGGCCTCCACTGGTCCAAGGGCTGCTTCCACCATTCTCTCCCTGCCTCACCAAACAAAGATCCTACCTTAGGCCATGCTGAGGCCTGGGCCCTGACCTCAAGGGACTCACAGCCTGGCACGAGTCACTAGACATTCTCCCACAGGGCACACCCCCTGTGCACCCATTCCCATGACCACCTGGAAGGCTGAGGCCCACCCCATGTGGACTCAGGAATCCAGAGACGAGTTGGAAGAGCCCTGCCCAGAGGGCTTCACAGATTGGCAGAGGCCACCCTCCCACCCCAAACTCCACATCTCCATGGCAACAGCCCTCTGTGTGTATGAGCCCTCCCCTGACCTGGAGTCTTACCCCAGATTCTGCAAGGAGTCGGAGCTGGAAGGGGGATCCCAGCCTTTGGACACCCACACAGCCCAACCCAGGAGTTGTCCCACACAGCCCAACCCAGCTAACCTTGTCCCATTGCCACACAGCATGAAGCTGGCCTCTGAGAGCTTAAGGGAATGGCAGAGCCAGAGGAAAGCCATGGGATACGCTGAAGTCAGGTCAGAGCCCTCCCAGACTACCCGGGAACTCCCGCGTGAAGCTTCTCACCATGGCCTCAGCCCACAGGGACACACAGCTTGCGTGCCTCTGCTCCTCCAGGGCTCTCCCTGGGACGTCCTAGTTTGCAAGGGTGGGCCCCATGGCCTAGATACCGTGCCATGCCGGTAGGTACAAGAACAGGCTTCTTCCCTTGATGGCCAAAGGCCCTGCTCAAATGGCCCAGCCTCCTCCTGTCACCCTGTGGGTGGGCCTGTCTTCTCCTTGGTTGAGATTCTTCCACCTGGGCCACCCACCTCCCAGGGCAGACTCTAGGCCTCCCTCCTAGATGGGGTTCATACCTCACTGGAAGAGACGCCCTGCTCCAGATGCTGGGGAAGTCACCCCATCTAGGAAAGGCTGTGACCCATAGGCCCCTAGGCCTGACATCTGAGACTCAAAACACAGGCCACAGGACAGGACAGGGCTGCTTTCCGGCCTAGCCTGATAAAACTCTGCCCAGGTAAGGATGTTGGGAGCCAGGGCGGGTGGGGTGGGGACCCAGGAAGTACAAAGGGAGGAGCTGGTGCCGCCTCCTGCCTGGGGCACCTGAGTGAGCTGGCTGGGGATAGGAAAGGGAGGTGTGGCTTGGCGGACTGGGCCTGTCCAGGGTCTGCCCACAGAAACCCAAGGGGACCCTGGTTCTGCAGCCCCAGGAGCTCAGCAGGCCCAGGCCAGAGCCCTAAACAGCCAGACCCTGGAGCCTGTGGCTGCAGAACCTTCTTCCTTCCCCACCATCCTGTCCCACAAGCATGCTTCAGCCGGCCTTAGCAACCCTGGGTAAGATCCTATTGGAATAGAGGGCTGTGGGGAAGTTCAGGGCCCTTAAGATATCCTGGAATGGCCTGGCCCACCTGGCTGGCCTTGGCCCTCACCACCTCTCTGAGGGCTTCTCCATGAGAGGGGACGTGGAACAGAGGCTGCATCCAGCCCTGCAGCACAGGCTCATCGGGAGGAAGAGGAACGGGGAGGGGCAAATCAGGGGAGGCCTGGGGCCCGACCTGCGAGGTCTCCCAGGCTGCTCTGGGTGGTGGGCCTGGTCTCTCTGACCCATGTTGTATGTGCATTGTCTTCCTACTCAGCCTGGAGGTTACCTGTTGCCCCCTCACCACCAGGCCATGACATAAGACCCTTGGTCCTCACCCCATCTGGGTCCAAGAGGAGCTAGTCTGCTGTGACCCTGCCAGGGTGTGTCCACAGTGTGGCTAATAAGATGGCTAGGGCTCAGAAAAGGAAAATGGCCATCTGGTTACTTCCCAGGCCCAGCAAGACCATCTCATAGCCTAAGAACCACTCTCCAGGAAGCCAGCCCTGTCCCATGCCCACAGCACCCCCTAGCAACTCCATACTGGGGACTGCCTGCCCCATCATTACCCAAGGCAGCCTCTGCCCCGCCCTGCCTTCCTCCCACACCAGGCGCTGTTGGGCCACTTCCTTTCTCATCTCCAGCCTCTGCCTTGCCATGCTGGGCAAGCCCACCAGAGGCAGGGAGAGAGGGAGATGGGCACCAAGACTGCCCAGGCTCAGGAGGGCAGTGAATGGGCATGGCCTCCCTAGCTGGGAAGCCAAGTGAAAGGAAATGAGCAGGGGCTGGTTTCTGCCTTGCTCCCATTTCACTCCCAGGAGAGGAGGGCTCATAGGCACCCACTACTACTCAGCACGGGGTGGACACCCAGCCGGTCACTTCCACATCTCTTTTTTTCTTTTTCTTTCTTTCTTTCTTTTTTTTTTTTTTTGAGAAAGAGTCTCGCTCTGTCACCCAGACTACAGTGCAGCAGCATCACTGTAGCTCACTGCAACCTCCAATTTCTGGTTCAAGTGATCCTCCTGCCTCAGCCTCCCAAGTAGCTGGGACTACAGGTGCACACCACCACACTGGGCTAATTTTTTCTATTTTTAGTAGAGACGGGGTCTTGCTTTTGCTCAGGCTGGTCTCGAACTCCTGACCTCAAGCTATCCTCCTGCCTCAGCCTCCCAGAGTGCTAGGATTACAGGTAAGAACCACTGCACCTTGCCTCCTTTTTTATTTCAACTGTACACAGACCTGCCAGGAGTATTCATCTACCCATTTTACAGAGAGGTAAGACTGGTTCAGTGAGGAGCAGTTACTTCATCTGCCCGAGGCCCCCTGCTAGGATGGGGACCCAGGTCAGTCTGCAAGCCCTGCCCACAGCTGCCTGTGTAGGGTGGGACCTGGGGGCTGGTGTCCTTGTACGCAAGGCCTCTGCTGTCCCCCAGCCCCAGGTCAGGTCCCTTCCTGCTGCCCAAGGCTGGGACGGAGAGAAGGCAGCCCAAGTGCATGTGTCCCCTCCCCAGTGCCCAGATCAGTCTCATGACAGCTCCCCTCTGACCTCCCGTGGTCTGTGGAGATCAGAGCCTTGGTCTCCATGGGAAGGCAAAAGGCCGTCACCTAGGGGCTCCACATCCACAGCCCAGGTCTGAGCCACTTCTCACGACAACCTTGCCAGGGATGCTGTGACTCTACTGGGCTCAGAAAAGCTGGGTCACACATCTATAACAGAACCAGATCTAAACCAGGGCCGTAGGCTCTCCAGGCCTTCCCCTCCTCACCAGGCAGAGCCGGCATCCCTGGCCAGGCTTACCCTGGGCTGTGTGCCGCATGAACCAACACACATGTCCCCTTGCAGAATCTTCGCAAACCCAAGAGGCAGATGCTGACCTCACCCCCACTTCACAGAGAATTGGGTGTGAGCATCTGGAGAAACTAAGGCCTGCTCAGAGAAGGCAAGTGATGTGCCCAGGGTTGCATCTTTCTTCTAGTGTCACTCCCATACCCAAACCCCTTGGATCCATTTCCTTTTCTGAAAAAAGAGGAAGGACTCTTGCCTCCAATAGAAATGGCGAGCACATACTGAGGAAGTGCTGTAAACACAGGATCTTCAAGGGCAGGCACCTCCCAGGCTGGGGCCAGGGTTGGGGCAGTGGGGTTCCTCTCAAGGCCACATGAGATTCAGCTCCAGCACTGGAACTTGGCACTCTAGGCCACCAGCTGGGGCCCATCCCCTGCAGGGGCCTGTCTACTGGGCTCCTCCTCAGGGATCACAAGTCTCAGGTAGATCCCCAGGCACACGCCATTCCCCCTGCCCAGACATCACCTTCCCCTTGTCCTGTCCAACATTCAATACCCAGTATCAGTGCCCCTTCTTCCACGAAGCCTTCCTAGATTGACTGAGCAGAAAGCAACATTCATTAGACTGGGTTGGAAACGCTTGTCACAGAACTGTCTCCTTGCCAGGCAGGGGGCTCCTACTGGGTCTGGCTCAGCTCCAAGATTCAGAGCCTCAGAAGTCCTGGACCAAGACCCCAGTACCCCAGCAGCCAAGATCAGCTAAGCCTGGAGTGGGCAAGAGGTCAGCTGGGATGAGGACAGTTTTCCCTGAGCCCGCAAACCCTGTCAGTCACACGGTGGTTCCCTTGGAGATGGGACAAAGAGGTCCCAAGGGTAGGTTGTCAGGGCAGCTGCCTTTTCAAGGCCAATTCCCAAGAACATCACCCGATGTTCACCCCAGAATCTCTGGGAAATGTCCTTGCCCTTGCTTTGTCCAAGTACAGGGAGCTCCCTCCATCTCTCAAGGTCAGAGAGCTTATTCTACCCTCTGGCTGTATCCTGCCCCGCCCCAGCCCCAACCCTCTCTGAGACCTTTCCAAACATGGCAGATTCTCTAGTCCCAGAAGCTAGAGGCCCTGGGTCCCCTGCCCTTTCCTCCTCAAACTGGGCCATTATCTATACCCTCCACAGCATGGGAGCCTCACACCTCTTGGGAAGCGGGTGAAGCCATGATTCCCAGGTCACACACGGGATAGCCAAGGGCCCAGGTAGAGAGACCTGCCCTGGACTCCCCTGCTATGGAGAGCTAGTCTTGGCCTGGAGGGCAGTGGGAATGGGTGACTCCCTGGCCTTCTCCTGTCTAGCCCACAGCAGCATCCTCCACTGGGCATGTCTCTCTCCCCAGCACAGCCTCACTCCTGTTCCTCCTCTCTCCCCACACAGCCTGTAGGATAATCAAGTCCCAAAAGCCTTGACCTGGTGTCGGGCCATTCCTAAAACACCACCCATACTATGCCCTGGCAAGCGAGCTGGACTCTCCTCCCCAGCTGCTCCCTGACCCAGCCACAAACTCCCACCCTCTGGGGGGCCTGTACCCTGCTGTTTCTTGAACTCATTCTAACTTCCCTCTACTTCTTTGCTAAACAAAGTTCTTCCTTGTCAGTTTTCACAGCCCAGCCCAATGCTGTGATGCTGTCCCTGGTCTCTGCAGACAGACAGAGCACACTGTGCCTCCGAGCCCCACCCCATGCCACAACTGCCCACCTGTCTCATTTAATTCTAATGACAACCCTGTCAGGACTTCGCCTCAGAAAGGCGAGGTGACTTGCCCAAGTGGGATCTGAACTCAGTGCAGTGGAGTCCAAGACTAACTGCACTAGCACAAGCCACGGCCTCTGCCTGTCCTTTCGATTGCCCCAGAGGTGGCCCACGGCAGCAGGGCAGGGAAAGGTCCACAGCCAGCAGACCTCCTCGCTGGGACTCACTCATTCCAGCGAGGAAGGAAGGGCCGGGGGCTGCTGGCGTGCGGTGGCCCCTGTCCAGGGCCCAGGAGCTGTGGGCATGGCAGGGATGGCTGTCGTGGGAGACAGAGCCAGGCCCCAACAGCAGCTCATTGTGAGGGCCTAGAGCAGAACAACAGGACATTGTCCTGGCTCCTGGGGCACAGCCTTATCTGATAGCCTTCCAGCCAACCCACGAGCTGTTTTTATCTCTGGTCGGTTTTTTTCTTAAAAGGTTAGTGACAGAAGTTCAGCAAATTCTCCATTATTTCAAGGAGGGAGGGGACCCAAAAACAAAACTTATGATAATTAAAAAGCCCTACCCGACACAGCGAAGATGTTCCTAGCTATGGGTGCAGTGAGTTGAGAGAATGATTGTTTAGCCAGGAAACTAAGTGACTCAGGGTCACCCTCCAAATGTCAAAGATACAGGGGGAGCTGCCCTGTATGGCCCCAAAGTGCACGGCTGTGAGCAGGAGAGACCAATTCCAGCTCAGTCACTGCTGTCCCAGATGGGCCAGGCTCGTCTGGTTTTAGACAGTGGGTACCCTGTCTCTGCGGGGGTGCAAACAGGAGACCCCTTGAAAACATGCTGTGGAAGGCCTGACTGCTAGGGGGTTGTGGGGTAATGGCCAGGTAGTGCACCCAGGGGGACAGCAAGTGAGCCCTGGGAGGAAACACACACGTGCAGGAGTACACAATACAGAAATGTCACTGTGGCAGGGAACAGGCAAGAGGACAGAGGGCCCAGTGTCAAGGGTGCCCAGCTGTAGGAGCAAATCTAGTCTCTGTTCCTTGTGAAACACATAACTTTGAGTACCTTAAGTCATTCAACCTTCTAGGCCTCAGTTTCCCCATCAGTAAGTGGGGATAATGACACACCTTCCTCACAGGCTTGCTCTCGGGATCAAATGAGACGGTGCAAGTGAGATGCTCAGGAGAGCGAGGGTAGGTACCAGCATCTACCATCAGTCGCTGGTGACTGTCCATTCCTCATCTGTCCTATTCACCCACCCCATTGCCAGACAGCACGTTAGGAGCTGGGGACACAGCCGTGAACTGCACCGGTGAACGAAGTACACGCTGTTATCAAGCTGATGTTTCCAGGATAGGTTACTCTTCTGATGTACGGACTTCCCAGGCTGTTCTCTGTTCCCTTCCCCTGATGACTCAAATTCCTTACTTTCTCCATGTCTCAGTTTTCCCCATCTGCAAAACGGGGACGAACCACATATGGCCAAATGCTCTGGGATGCCTCAAATTTTTTTTTTTAAAAGCCCTTAATTTCCTAAAGTGAAATGAAAGGAGAAGAGAACATGCCCAGGGGCAGGGGGCAGAACTTTGGCCCCTTTGCCTATGACTCCTGGACACAGCAGTCCCCAGCCCCCGTCTTCAACTCATACTCTCGTATGGTCCCATGCCACTGCCCACTGCCCCAACCAGGTCTGGAGAGGAGAGAAAACCTGGACAAGGTTTGTCGCATAGAATCGGTGCCCACCTGAAGGTGGGCAGGACCTGCTGGTTCTGGAGTCAAAGCCTCAGCAAACTCTCCAGGCCCTAATCAGGTCAGAACACACCAACCATGCTTCTGCTCATCCCAGCCAGGCAGGCCCAAGAGGCTGTGCTGGAAATCTCTGCCCACACTGGAAGAAGACAGAGTCTGGACACAGTCCTGGAGTGGAGTGTGATGAGGCGCTGATGTGCTGGGAACCGAACGGCAGTGCATCAACAGGGCAGCACCCCGCCTGCGAAGCCCAGCAGAGCCAGCTCTCCCCAGGCCCAGCCCTGCCCTGCTGGCCTGGGAACTGGCTGCTGAGAAGGCCAACATGCACTCCTGGCCCAGCTGGGGTCCCAGGGGGGTGGAGAAGAATGCAGCCGCCTGGTGGCCCCCAGGGCCCTGGGGAGACACAGTCTGTCCTAAAAAGGCAGGGAGGTTGGCTCCACTGCCTGGGAAGGCTTCCGGGAATGACAGGGCTGGAGGCATGGTTCCGCTCAGCCCAGGGTACCCTTAGGCCAAGGCAAAGGGCAGGTCCTAGCAGAGTCCTCAGGAACCAGTGTGAGGCCCCCCCACACACACTGAGCCCTGGGCTAGGAGGCAGGGAGTCACCTGGACTCCTGCCCTCACTCTAGCCCTGGGAGCCTGTGTTTCCCTCCACACCACAGGGCTGAGCTGGCAAAGAGGAGGGTCCACACCCTGGCAACCAAAACTGGAGGATCAGGTAGCTTACTGCCTGCTCTGGTGACAATGCAGCCTGGCCCCCTGTGGTGCCCAATATATGCTGACCAAATGAATGACACTGTGGAAGCCTGGACCCAACAGCCATTTACTAAGCACCTGCGATGTGCCCAGCTGCGTGATTGATATTCTTACCAAAGTACACACATCATCTCATGGCACAAAGGCGGCATCCCCCAGGGTAGAGGGAGAGAGGAACTCCAACTCAGGTGTGCTAGGTCCTGGCTCACGGGGAAACCTTTCCCATACACGCCTCCAGGCAATCCAAAAGGTTCCATAAAGGAAGCTTTAGAACACACTCGATCTTACTAAAGTGGAAACTAAGACTTGGAGAGAGGGAATGACTTGGCCAGGTCAATGGTCCAGAAGTGAAAGTTGGGGTCCTACTGGCCTGACTACCCTCTGTTGGGCAGTCCTGGCACCTATCTTGTAGTGGGCCAGACCTTGAGGCCAGACATCCAATCAGCCTAATGCCCCAGCAAGGGACCCAAGTGAGTCCTGGATTCCTATCTTGGCTCTACCCTTCATCTGCCTGTGACCTTGGGCCTACCCCCTCGTTCCTTGGACCCTGACCCTGAACAAGTTCCCTTCCCTCTCTAGGTGCTGTTTCCTCACATGTTGAGCTATTTCAGAGACTGCCATAAAACCCCATGCCAACACCCTATAACACAAGGAACCATACGCTATCTCAGCCCCTACATCACTCCTTCTAGCAGGCGTGGAGTGTCCAGGATGCGAGGGGTGCTGGTGCTGAGTCCTCTACAGGGAAGGCCGCCTTCAGCATCCACCAGACCCCACCCTGCCCTTTCCAGTATAACTGTACCGGCCTAATGGAGCTTTCAAAAAATATTTGAGAACACATTTACCTTTCCACGTCTTATTTCTTTTTTAGGGGGAAGGAGGGGGTACAGAGAGAGAAGAAACAAAAAACTTTCCATCTAATACCCCAAGTCATTCTGCAGCCTGAATAATTTTGGGTTTTTAATCAATAGCTGTCAGACTTGTCAAATTACTTTGGGGACCACAAAGCAGTTTTTAAACATTCATAAACCTCAGTAGAACAGTGAAGTGCCCTGAATTTTAAAAGAAGAGAATCTCAGGAACTCTCATTGACTAGGATGAGATGCAGGCAAATGGAAAGTGAGCCGAGCTTCTGAGCAGGAGCAGCTCTCGGTCACTCCCTGGCCTCCAGAAAAAACTGCCAGGCTTGAAGGAGGTGACAGCTCCTCCCCTCCTCAGCCCAGGAAAACAACCAAACTCTCCTGCAGAGCCTCTAGCACCCCTGCTCCACCCCTGGCCACACCTGCAGCAGCCCAGGTGCTCCCAGACTAGCACCCTCAGGTGCTCTCAGGCTCTCGTGCCTACTGCCTGGCCCCCAACTTCTCCACTGAGACCACTCAGAGACTGTTTCAAGGCCCTGGCCCAGGTGTCCCCCCTTCAGCTCAGTCTGTAGCCGTCTCCTCACACGTGAACACACCACGCATCCCCTTGGTCTGACCGATCACACCAAGTGTGGGATTGGTTTCTGACTGGTTTCCCCACTCCCACCTCGGATCATAAATATTCAAGTGGATAATGATAATGAAACAAAAACAATGAATGAGCTGAAAATCAAGTGTTTTCCATTCCCCAGGAAGTGGCCTCACTTCTGGCTTATCTAATTCCTCCCAGCTCTCCACCTGCAGGAAGTCCTCCTTGGCTCATGCCAGCCTCTCCACAGAATGTGGGGGGAGAGGCAGCATCTTCTCCCATCTCATCTCCTTCACCCAAGACCTGGCTGTTCATGTTAGGGTGACAGTGTGATCTATAGACTGCCTTCCTCCTCCATCCCTGGGGACCAAGCCCTGCCTCAACCACGGACCAGCCACTTGTCGCACAGCCCCAGCTCCTGGCACTATGCTGGCTGAATGTGGTAAGGACATGTCCTTCCTTAAAAACCCACACACAAACAAAACTCTGTCACTTTGGTCAAATTAATTAACCTGTGTGCCTCAGTTTTCTCATCTGTAAAACAAGGATGACACCACCTTTGACTGTAGGGGTTGCCTGAGCAGCAGTGAGCCCCGGCTGCCCTCCTCAGGCTGTGCTGAGACTGCCTTTCCCTGGGCACTCTGTCTCCTCCCCCAACACTTCTCTGCATGTTCCAGGCTTCTCCCATGGCCAGGGACATCTCCAAGATCCCTCCCCCATCCTATGTAGCCAGGCAGATTCTCCCTGCCTCTCCCCACAGCTGAGCTCTCAAAACCCCTCTCTGCCAACCGACTCCAGACCACCTCGCCGGCTCCACCCCTGCCCCGAGAGCAGGCCACCCAAAGACCCCCACTGCAGAAGAGAAGGCCACAAATGCTGGGACTTGACTCCAGCCCTCATGCTCATCCCCAGCTTAGCTATCTTGTCCATCCCAGCCACCACGTGGGACGGAGGGGCTTTGCCGCCACTGAGGGCCTCCTCCTTGTTAGCAGTCTGACCTCAGAGAGACAAAGCAGCAAAGATGTGAAGGGAAGGGGCGCTGAGCCAGGGAGGTTGGCCCTGATGAGCCCCTCCTGCACCTCCCCTGTCCGGCTGTCGGGCTGCCCTCACCTCCCGCCACAGCTTGCTGAGATTCATTTTGCTAATGTCCCCCACTCCCACTCCTGGGCTGAGTTAATCCAGCGGCCCTTACATAGTTACTGAGCGCCTCTAGTCTGCCAGCCTCAGGGGCCGTGGGCTGAACCCCGGCTGCCCCTTCCTCCCAAAGCCTGAGGTCTGGGAGTCCCCATCCCCGTGGGCCATCAGAGCTGCTGCCTCTCAGACTGTAACTAGGAGGTGACAGCCAGGAGTGTTCAACAGCAGCACAGCAGCACAGCAGCAGGAGAGGGTGGCTGCCAACAAGCCACGAGCTACCAGGGCACTGGCATGGGCAGAAACATAGAGAAACAATGTCAAAGAAAACCAGACGTGTGGCTGCCGAGTTCCTCCTGCCCCTAGCGACCGTGCACCAAAGCCATCCATGGCCACAAGTACCACACCATCACACCACAGCTAGCACACCTGCAAGTGCAGACCCTCACGCAGCTAACTACAAGGGGCTTCCCCAGGGCCAGGTTTCAGGGCTTGCCCTTTTCTCCCACATTTCACACTGGCTGGCTCTAGGCTAAGCTGGCCCTGTCATTTGCCACCTGGCCCAAGCATTTCCAACTAAGAAAGCATGAACTTAAAATCCAGCTTCCCAGGTACCAATCCAGCCATGCCAGCTCTGCTCAGCCCCAGCTAGCTCGTCTCACCTGGCTGCCCACCTCTGCTCAAGGTGCAGCACTCCCAGCAGCCGAGCCTGCCTTATCCTCTATGCCTAGCTCAAACGCTGCCACCACCTCCATGAAGCCCTCCCAGCAGAACTGACAACTCCCTCCAGGGTTTGCCTCTATGTACCACCCTCTAATATACAAGAGAGGTCAAATAGCTTGCCCAAGGTCACAGTTCATAGGCACATGGGTGGGGCAGGATGCCTGGCATCTGGGTTTCAACTCCAAACTCTTCACTGTCTGTCAGTGCCTCAGGTTTTCACCAAACCACAAAAACAGTGTGATCAAATGCTCCAACTTTTCAGTAACTACAGGAATCCTGGATCACCAGAACTGCACTGAGCCCTGCCGTTGTCACCTCCTGGGTGACTCTGTCTAGAACATGGTGAGAAGGACACCTACTGGTAGGCAGTCTTACCCACCCCGGACCAGACCAACAGGCACCAAGTCTTGGCTGTAACAAGCCAAATCCTTTGATTCTCCAGAAATGAGATACTTCCCCAGTAAAGACTCTGCCGCACCAAAGTGACTGGGCTTCTGGCAATTGTTTCAAGTATTTAAGCTGGAGCCAAAACACACCCCTGGCCCAGACCCAGTCTTCCCAGTCTCTCACCCAGGGGACCTGGGCCCCATGATTAGGGAGAGGCCACAGGAAGGGAGAAGGAGACTGAAAGAAAGTCCCACTGCAGGGCTGGGGCGAGATGACATGGACCCCAAACCCCAGCACAGCCCCACCCAGCTGGCCTAGGGCTGGGCGACTCAGAGTAAAGGCCAAGCTTCTCGGCTCAGAATTCAGCAGTTCCTGGCATTTCCCGGTTCTCAACGACTAGAGCGCCCAGAGGCCATCGGCGCCTGCGGAAAGGAGCAACTGACAACGGGTTTCCTCTCACTTTAAAAACTAACAACAGCAACAGCACTCTTCTTGGTTTCCCACTTTTTGGCGGGACTATCCTAATTAATTACTTCCACCTTCTTGGGCTGGTGGTGGATGTCCATGCAGGGGGCAGAGACACCACCGGTGAGGAGCCCAAGTCCCTCCCACCTGTGACAGCCACTCTCTGCCAGTGCCCACTGCCGCCCAGCTCATCCAGGTCTCCCTGGGTTGAGGCTGCCTCATTCTTTCCCTCTTTCCCAGCCTCCCTCATTCCAAACTCTGCTCAGGCCACTCACCGTCCCTCAGCGAGGCCACCAGGCTTGCTGGGCTTGGGCCGGGGGAAGCCGAGGGCCGGCCAGCCAGCCCCGCTGTCCCCCACTGGCCCAGCCAGGCCAGCCCTGCTCTGCTCCTAGACACACCACGCCAGCCCAGTCCGCTGGGACTAATCACGGCTAGTTAAACAAAGGCTGCGTTCCAACTCTCCATAATGTGCTTTTAAAGGGCCAGTGTCCCACTTGGGGCTGCCAGAGACTTAAAGATACAGATCCGTTGTTCCGTACAGGAAACAGGAAAGCAAAAAGACAGAAAACAAAACCCCCAAAGTCATGATCAGATTAGAAGCCTTGGGCTTCTAAAGATAATTTTAGACAAAATGAACAACAGTGAAATTCCAAATTTCACCTGAAGGTCCCAAAGAACCCTAGAACAAAAACAACGAGGCCAAATCCCAAGAGGAAGAGCAGGAACGGTGGCCCTCTTTGGAAACTCACTCTGCGCTGGGCACAGCACTCAGCACTTTATAGCAGTGTCTCCTTATTCCTCGCAACTCCACGAGACAGGCACGCCACTGCCCCACCTTCCGGATGAGGAAGTTGAGGTCTGGCAGAGGCTCAGCAGCTCCCCAGGGTTTCACAGGGGGTCACCCATACAAAGTCAACCAAAGTCCCATCCTTTTTCCCACCTGCTTCCTTCCTAGAGGTCCAGCTTTGCCCACCCTAACCCCAGCCCCACCTGCTCCCCACACCCCAGCACCTTTCCTTCACAAGGGAAAAGAAGGGGGTGAGGAGAAGGAGTCATCTAGCACAGGGGCCCAGCTTCAGGGGTTTCAACCTGAGCCTCAACACCCTGTGAAGTCAGTTCTACCCTTTCTGATACAACATGGAAGGAGACAGACAAATGCTAGGGAAAGGCGAAGGTGGAGAAAAATGAAGGAGCGGGAGGGAGGATAAGGGGGAAGAAGCAGGTGTGCCAGCCTGCAGGGGTGGGGGCACTGCACCCCAGCCCTCAGTCCCTTCCCAAACAGACTGCATGGCCAGAGGCAGATGAGGGGAACTCAGGAGGAGGCAACCATCCTTCCAAGCCCAGAGCTCAGGCAAGCCGGCCAAGACCCTCCTCCATGGTCTATAGGAATGGGGGCTCTCCTGGGGCCCCTAGGCTCCAAGGGTGGGTAGGGCCTGCCCAGCTGCTGGAACAGGAGTGGGAAGGAGACAAAGGAAGTAGGCAAAGTAAGGAGAGACTCGATTGTCTGCACCTCAGTACCTGGTCTAAGAAGTCCTCTGACAAGAGTGGGCCTTCCTAGCATCTGGAGTGGCCGGCACACAGTAGGCGCCATGCAACTAACCCTCTATTAGAAAATCCAAGGCCAGGTGGAGTTCTCAGGCCCAACTCTACAGGGGCCATGTCGTTCAAGGATTTGGCATCCTCATTTTGCTTCTACAGAGCCTAGAAGTCAAACCAGTTTGAGGCTGTGTAGCCTGATGGTTAAGAACACAAGCTCTGGAGCCAGACTTGAGTTCAAATCTGGCCTCTGCCATTTGCAATCTGTGTGGTCTTGGACAAGTTAAGTCATGTCTCTGGGCCTCCCTCAGTTTCCTCTTCTGTGAAATGGACACAACAATAATAATAGTGTTAGTATTTCCCTCACAGGGATGCAAGGAGAATAAAGAACAAAGCCTGGCTCCGAGTGAGCACCTAACAAAGGCCAGGCTTCTGCCCCAGGATGTGGTAGGAGGCACAGAACAGGAAACTAGCTTCCTGGGTAATGACCTGGGCGAGTCATTTCTTTCTTTGGGTCGCAGTTTCTCTCTGTAAAAGGACCCTCGGTGACTACCAGGCAGGATTACCCTCTGCCACCTCTCAAATGCCTGCCCTTCCTCAGAAGGAGCCAGGCCAGAAGGTGATAAAGACTGAGAAAGGCTGGGCTCTGGGCCAAATTCTTTGAAGCCTGAAAACAGCCTGCCTCGGCCACCCAGCCCCAGGCTAAGTGAGGTCTGCTGGGTAGGAGGAGAAAAGTGGGGCCCCCACATGGGCCTGGCAGGAGACAGCAGAACCAGACCGCCTCACCTCTCCAGGTGGGCCCCACCCCGCCCTCAGCCTTCTTTGGGTCTCAGTCTACACCCACTCCTCAGCTGTGGCCATGGCGTGCGGTCCAGGTGAGCTCGCTTTGGGGAGTTCGACATCAGCCATACACACCACCCACATACCTGCTGCACCAACAGCCTCCCCAGGAGCTAGGTGCTCCCTCTGCCATAAGCATCTCCAAGGCTTAGCCAGGTTCAAGGCCTGCTTCATCCTATCTTCCCGGCACCTAGTGCGCCTGGTGTGTATGGGGTGAGGGTGTGCGGCACCAGAGGAAACAGGTGGTCCGGAGGCAGGAGGAATGCCCTGTAGCTCTGGCACAGCATGTGGCCACTATTCCCGAAAGGCAGTGGGAGGTCCAGGTGCCTTCAACCCCACCACTGCCACCCCAACACAGGGCCCATCAGTCAGTAAGGGGAGGCCTGATTTGGGGGTTTTTCAGGCCCAGGTGACAGTTCTGGTTGTGTTACTTAGCAACTGTAGAGCTATAGGCAAGTCCTTTCACTTTTCTGAGCCTCAGTTTCCTCACATATAAAAGGAGGTAATACACCATCCCCTCCCTGCAGGTAACAGATGTAAAAACAAGGGTAAACCAGATGCAAAAAAACATTTAACAAAGCAACTGGGAACCCAAAAGACTCAAATATCTGAGTGCCATTCATTCAGCAGACACTGAGAACCCACCAGAGGTCTTTCACACCCTAGGTTGTCCCCAAGCCAAATGCATTCTACACTCTCCCGAGAGCCAGCAAACCTTGGGGAGGTAAAGGTCCTGACCATCAAAATGTTCTGTAAAAAATCTTCAAACAGTGCTCGCTTCAGCTGCACATATAAGTCTCACTCCGCTCTGGGAAAGACCCCTGGAGTGAGCCAGGCTCCAGGATGCTCTCATCTAGGAGCCCTGGACCTGGGAGAGACTGGGGCAAGGAAAGGGGCTGGCAGGGAGAGGACAGGGTCCGCCCACACAGCAGTGTTTGGAAAAAGTGAATCGCAATCTGCTAAGGGGTTCTGCTAGGAAAATTCTGAAGCATACCTAACTAAGGCTGGGATCCACTGGGCAAGCTGATGGTAAACCGAAGCCCCCGTACACCATAAGCCCTTCCCTCCTCGGCTTCCCAGACTGGCCCAGTCCTCACCGGTGTCTCTGCCCACTGCTGCCACTGCCGTGGCCTCCCGGCCTCCAGCGCACCAAAGGCCTTCGAGACGCCAGAGCCAATCTGTTTCTGCCCTCTCGTCACTCCCCCCTCAACACAGGCCACCCCACGCTGGCTTTCCTCACAGCCGCTGCTCTTGCACCACCTTTTCTCCAGATGTTGGCCTTCCTCGGGGCTCAGGTTTTGAAGGAACTCTTCCTCAGCAAAGCACTTTCCTTTGGTGATCTCATCCACTCCCATAGCTCGTAGCTCTAAATACCTCCAGTGCTCACATTTGTTTCTCCAGCCCTCTCCTCTTCTGAGCTCCAGACTCGAGTATCTAAATGCTGGCCTGACATCTCCTCTTGGACATCTCACAGAACTTCCAGGCTGAAATGTCCAGACTGGAGCGTGTCTCAGTGGCAGAGCCAGGAACCCTCCCTTTCCCTCGCTTTTAAAATCCAATCCATCAGCAAATCCCGCTGCCACCCCCTCTCAAATCCCTGGCACTCCTTTACTCCTCTCCCTCTTCCCCCAGCAGCCACAGTCCAGACAGCACCCCACACCCAGCACATCCACTTCCCCCCACCTCCGCCAGGGGAGTCAGCCATCCCTTCAGGAATGCAAATAAAATTATTTAACTCCTGGTGTTAAAAGCCTTCAATTACTCCCTATAGCACTCTGAAGAAATCACTCAGAAGTTGGCAGGAGTGGCCAGTCTACCCTCTGACCTCATCCAACAATGCCCCTCCCCCAGCTTCTGCTTTCCTGCCTCAGGGCCTTTGTGCTTGCTGCTCCCCAGGCCAGGAGTTTTTGCTCTAGCCCACTCTCCCAACAGTGGGCTTCTGGCATCTTTCAGAGCTTGATCCTTCCTGACTGCTCCATTTACAACCAGTTCTGCCCTACCTCCATTACTCCCCAGTGAAACATTCGGCCTGTTTCCTTCATAGCATCTTGCTCATTCAGCTAGCAAATATTAAGCACAAACTATATGCCAGGCACTGTTTTAGTTACTGAAAATACAGGTGCTGAACAAAGCAGACAAAAGTCCCTGACTTATGGCCAGGCACAGTGGCTCATGCCTGTAATCCAAGCACTTTGAAAGGCCAAGGCAGGAGGATGGCTTAAGGCCAGGAGTTCGAGACCTGCCTGGGCAACATAGCAAGACCTCTTCTCTACAAAAAAAAAAATGCAAAACTTAGCTGGGAGTGGTGGCTTGAGCCTATAGTCCCAGCTACTTTGGTGGCTGAAGCCAGAGGATCACTTGAGCTCAGGAGTTTGAGGTTGCAGTAAGCTATGATGACACCACTGTACTCTAGTGAGACCTTGCCTGGGGGGTGGGTGTGTGTGTGGAAAATCCCTGACTTACATTTCATTAGGGGAACTTCAGCCAATCTGGAATTACTTTGTTTCTCCACTTATTTAGTCTTATCTGTCTCCCCCACCAGTAGGTAATGTCTGTTGTATTTCTGTATCCTAAGACAGGGTCTGGCGTGGGGGAAGAGCTCAGTGAGTACTTATGAAATGCATACGAAAAAACAAAGACCAGGGTGGCCAAAGAACGAAACCCAGAGAGACACAAGAAATCCAGATTCATGCCTTCAATGCCTCTCCCTATCCCCAGGGCCCCAGCCTGGCAGTCCCAGCCCTTCAGGGGAAAGACAGATGGGGGGGAGGGGAGGAACGGGGAGGGCCAGTTTTGTTCAAGTGTTGCAGGCCTGAGCAATCAGGGAAGGCTTCTTGAAGAGGTGAGATCTGAACAAGGCCACCCACACTACCCTCCCAAATGTAGGGAGGAGGAAAACAAATTTGTGTTTTAGAGCTCTGATGTTCTTTGCTATAGCAGGAAAAAAAGAAAAATCCTTTTACTTTTTATTAGTGTCTGGATCAATAAAAGTTTTAGGAGTAAAGCTTCTCTCCTGCAATACTAACCACGAGAGAGACAGACACGGATTATTAAATCTGTCTCAGAGAGGCAGCGACTCTCAACTGGGGTCGCAGACACACCCAGCAGCTTCACCCTGGGCCCTCACTGGCCCTGCAGACAGGGGTCAAGGCCCCTTCCTCACAGCCTAGCTCCTGGACACCAGGAGCCAGGCTCCTGGACACCTACCTCCCAGGCGCCCCACAGCCTTGCCTGTCTCTGCCTCCTCTGTGCTGTGCCCTAGGCCTTCTCCCCAGCCCTCTACCCACTCCCAGACTTGAAACTCCTGGAAGGGCAGGGCTTGGTTCCCAGGAGGAGCCAGTCAAACAACCCCAGCCCCCACCTTCACTTTTCCTCCTAAGCCCCTGAGAAGGTCCCCCATTCAGTCCCCCAGGTCCAGCTGTGAAGGTGCCTGGGTGAACCAGCATTGACTTTTGCAGCCCAGGAAGCCCTGCTCCAACTGCGGCTTAGGTTCTGGGCCAGGCCTCCTAGGAGAAACAGCCGCTCACCCTCCAGCCTGGACCCACTCCCATCAGAGGCCTGGCTGACACCACACCTGGCTGGAGACCCACCCACCTGGGAGGAAATTTCCTATGCCCCCTTCCTCCCTCCAGCAAAGCCTCGCACGGACCTTTGTGGCAGGAACGCAGGCCTCTCCGCTGCTCTGGGTCTGGGTACCTGAGGCCTGGGAACCAGATCTGCCTTCCAAGGATGGCTGGGTCTCCACTGAACAGCCCCTCCGGCCCGGCCCAGAATCTTGCCAAGGTTGTCACCGAGGAGTCCGAGGCCACAAAGGCCCATTCCCGAGGGTTGCGTGTGACCAGGACAGATTGATCAGGGGGCCTCTCAGCCAGGGCTGGCATCTAAGAGGTAAGACCACCAGGGCTTCCCCCTCCTGCAAAGCAAATGCTGAATTTGTGTCTTCCCAGTTGAAATTCCAAAAATGACTTAAAAGACACAGCAATGACAACATTTAGAGATCTCTGGGTCCTCCAGGAAACAAGTGGAAAATTACAGTCTTCCATACAGGTAACCACATGGCACAACCTGCGGGTCCAAGAAATCTAGAAAAACTGAAAGCAAACAATTGCTTTCACCCACCAGTGCAGGCCCCGAGCAAAGAGCTCTGGGTCAGCGAAGCGGGAGGAGCCAGCCTGAGCCCAGAGGTCCCTTCCAGGCTCTTCCCCTAAGCTGCTGACTCCGCCCAGGGTCATATCCTGCCCCAAGTCCCGCCTCTGGGCCTTTGCACTTGCCATTCCCTCGGTTCTGCCCCCGGCTCTAGGCAAGGCTGGTTTCTCCTCTTTCTGTACTCAGATCAAAAGTCCGGTGGCAGGAGAGCCCTCCCCTGACTATCTAAAGTGGCAACTCCCAACCCCACGTTATCACCCTGCTTCATTTTCTTCATAGCACTGCTCTGAAGTCATCTTATTTGTTTCTTTTACCCACCAAGAGGAGGTCAGGTAGACGAGAACGGGGACCTGTTCACCCGGGTAAGCCTAGCACACCTCGAACCAATGCCTGGCACAAAGTAGGCACTGGATAGATGTACTGAATGAATGAATGCATTCTTTTTGCTGGTCTGAGACTGTGTTAAGCAAGAGCAGGGGTAACCGAAAGTCTTGGGGGTAACCTCTCCCCCACCCCGCTGGCGGAGCATTCCCGGCTCCCATCAGGCGACGCCACGCCCCAAACGGTCCCCAGGGCGGAAGCGGCCAGCCCGCCCCCAGCCCCGCCCAGGCCCCGCGGCCCTCTCGGCCCGCCCCTGTCCACCCCGCAGCGGCGGCCCGACCCTTCCCAGGCCCGGCGGCGGGATACATTCCGCCGCCAGCTGCCCCCAGCTGTACCCACTTTCCGCTCGATACCTGCCGCTGCGCTCCGGGACACGCTGGGCGGGAGGAACGCGCGGGCTCGGGGTCTCCGCCTAGGAAGCCTCCTCCCCACCTCCCCGCGAGCCTCTGACCCCAGCGGCCCCCGCAACCACTCTCTTGCTGGCTGCATGGCGGCCGGCCGCCACTCCCCTCCCTGCCCCGCGACGGCCACACCCCAGGTTCATCTGGCTCGGACCAGCGCAGCCCAGAGACCCGCTAAAGCAAGCACTTTCCCTCCTCCACATTTCCATTCAAACATTTTTATTACTTATTTATTTTAACCCCACCCCCCAGACGTTTTTAAAAGCGAACACAAACTGAGGTCCAGACAAGGCCAAGAGTTTGCCTGCCACAGTCACCTGGACAGAAGCGCCCAGCCCCAGGGGAAGCGGGGCTCCCGACTTCCCACCCCGATTTGGGACTAGACAGCCTTCCCCTTGCTGGAGAGGGCACCAGACTCCGAGGCAGCAGTCCAGGGTTCAAGTTTCCAAGGAGGTTTTCTCTTCTGTAGGAAGCATCGGGCTTGGCCAGCAGGGCAGAAGGAGGCGGTTCAGTGCAGGGAGGGAGGAGACACGCTGGTGAGCAGCCCAGGTGCTCCAATGGGCCCAAAAGCCTGGGGGCAGACAGACCCCTGGGCCACCCCACCAGCTGGCCTGGAGATTCATCCTTGGATCACACTGGGCCCTCACTGAAACACAAATCCCTCTGGGAAGGGCACACCCAGCCAACCAAATATTTTTGCCTGGGGTCACTCCCTTTCCCATCCCACTAGAGAAGCCACAGCACCGGTTTCCACTTACTGAGCCTCTGCCACATGCAGGGTATCACACTTCCTTCCCCTACAGCCACTACCCAGAAGGGCGAATCAAACTGCCTTGGCCAGGGTGCTGCTGCAGAGCTTCCTGATGCAATGGGCTTAGGGCATCCGACCCCTCAACGTAAATATAAGTGAACAGAAGTGCTGGGAGGGCAAGAGCCACTGCCAGGCTCCTACCCAGCTCCTTCCCTCTCTACCCTGAGGCATCACAGGCCCTAGGTCAGTCCAGTCCATGGCAGTTGAAGTCTGTTCCAGTGCCACAGCACACTACTAAGCACCTACTAAGCAACAGGCTGTGTCAGGCACCTACTGTATGCAGGCACACAGAACTGTGAGGTTTTCCTGTGACCCCCAAGCTGGAAGGTCCCTGACTCACTCCATCCCCTGCCAGGCCCTAGGCTCCTGGCTCAGTGCCATTCTAGGCACAGAGGATCCTATACCACCCCATCTGCCCACATCTGCATCTGTCCCCCAAAGTCCAGAGGGCTCCCCTGCTCCCCCTACTGCCTGCAGGGCTTCAAACCCGAAGTGTACTAACAGTAACAGTAGTCCTGTCCCCTTCCTTCTCAGAGGTTTTTCCTACAAGCTTTCATCTCAGTTCATCTAATGTCTTACTGAAATTTCTCAGCAGGGGAGAGGTGAGGATATAGTGTCAGAGAGGTTCTAGGGCCAAAGAAACCCTTCTGGCCCTAGAGCATCCAAGGCAACAGGGAAGGAGGAAGCAGAGTGCATCTTCTGAGCACTACCTCCAAGCGCCTCCTCTGGGACGTGAGCTCCAAGCCAGGCCTTCTCCCGTTGATTTCATGGCAACAAACAGGCAAGGCAGGCACTGTGACCACTTTACAGATGAAATCAAGTCCAGAGACGCTAAGTCACTCACACAAGTTGACCCAACTACATCTAGAAGTAGGTGTGCCTCACCCCACACAATTATTTACACCTACTACTTATCCTCTCTTGTTTTCTCCCCCATTCTATTAATAATACTCCTTCCTCCTGGAAGCCTTCCTAGATTTCCCCCAGTCAGGAAGCCATCTTCTGCTGATTGGCCCACACAGTTCTAATATCTTGTTATAACAAAACAAGGCCCTATGACAGGCCTCTTACACTGCATGACAGCTGTCAAAGGAGGTCACAAGCACAGGAAATAAGCCTACATCGGGGGTCTGAAGATGTCCATCCCAAGTTAGGTGCCCACACTCACCAGGTGTCTGACCTTGAATAAGTCACCACCTCTGTAACCAATAAGCCTCAGCTCAGAAGTCTGCATAGCCTCTTGCAGGCTCCTTTCAGATTCATCTTTAATAACATAAAAAAGTACCAAGTACATAGTGACCATTCTTGGCCACACATAGCTGGGGAAATTTCAGAGGCTGCCCTGATCCAGTCACTCCTGGTTCCAGCACATCGCGTGACCCTGGCCACCCACAGAACAGCCCTCCCTGCCCCTTCCTCCCCTTTCCACCAGCGCTAACCAGCCACAAGGCCCTCCTTTTCCCTCTTCCCCACGCATGCCCTGCCCTGTCTCACGGTGACAGCCTTGCTTCCACTAGGCTCCCCTCCTGCCCCTATTTCTAATTTTCACTCATCTTTCAAGGTCCAGCTCAATTGCTCCCACCAATGGGAGGCCTTCCCCCGTGTCCCCAGGCACAGGAAAGTACACAATCTCCCTCTCTCTTCCCCAAATCCCCCTGCTTCACTGCCCTCTCCTGGGTCCTGCTGCCTGCCCTACCAGGCGCTCCTTGCGTTCCTTAGGGCGTGGGATTCAATAAATGTGTGATGGACATATACACACCACCAGTGAGTCTTCTCCCCAGAGCTCAGGGCCCTGATGTCTTCTTTCAGACCTGAAGATGTCCACCAATTAGGCTAGGCTCTTTGGGGGATCCTAGAACCCTGCTCCCTCAAAAAGCTTCCCATTTCCTGGAGTGACAAGAGTCTGCCCCAAGACCATGAAGGAAGACTTCCAGGCAATGCTTATTTACCCCGTTGGGGAGAGATGTGCTCACATCCAGGAAGAGGAGACCTTCTTGTGACCATGGCTGTCTTTTTTCTAGAGGTTAGGCAGACAGAGGCTCTTTCTGGAGGAGGGTGCTGCTGTAACCCACCACCTGCCTCAGGATGAGTCTGTGGGACAGAACAGGTGCAGGACGGGAGAGGGATGCCCCGCAGAGGAGAGTCAGCCCCCAGCCTCGCTGTGCACGGAAAAGGGCTTCTGGAGAGACCACTGCTGTACTCAAATGAAGATGGGAAAACAAACTTGGTATTAGACTGAGAGCCAACTCTGGAAGTAGTTTCAATGCACCAGCTGTTAATTTATGTGAGCACATCTACGCTTGTGTGGCTTTATCATCACCAACAAACAACAAATGTGTCCTGGCACCTGTTATGTGCCAGGCCCAGTGCTAGGTATTTTACATATATTATCTCCTTTAATTCTCCAAAGAGCCATAAGCTGTGGGTATCTATGCTTTATCTTACTAAAAATTAAGTGGAAGCACAGAAAGGCTGGGAAAGCTGCCCAAGGTCACACAGGTAGTTACTGGTAGGAGCTGGGATTCCAGGCCCCTCAACAATCTGGCCCCAGCCAGTCTTTCTGGTCTAAGCTGCCACTGTTCACCATTCCAGAGCCTCTGTTCCTCTGTTCCCACCCCTCGAGCTCCCCACTCACCTTGTTTTGAGCTGTGGGGCAGGAGGAAGGGGCAGGGAGTGGTTAATGTATACTGTCAGCCCACAGCCTCCCCACTCCCTTCTTCCTCTCCACCTACCCAATCCCCCCTGCTTAGACCCTCAGCTCCTGCCCATCTGGCTACCTCCACCCCACTGCCAGCCTGATCACATCACCCCCATCTGCCAGGCCCCCAACCAGTGTCTTGTGATGACTTCAGCTGGCAGAGAATCCTGGAACCTTTCCCCTACAGTGATGTTGACACACGTTCACTCCCAAAACGTAATGTTTCCATCAAAACATTTAGTGGGAGTAAATTCCCACCCATGTGACACATCCTCTGAAAAATATGGAGTAAATTTACCCGAACAAGCAGTGAGACACGGTCAGCATTTCTCTTTCTTGGCTGTCACAGTGCCAAGTGCTGGGCAACACCCAGCATGGTGTGCCAGGGCCCGAATGTTACCAAGAGGCAAGGGAGAGAGGTGGTTACAGTTTATGAGCCAGTGACTGCTGGCCCTACTGTACAATGTGCTGGGGTCAACCTGAGGTCAGTCCCCCTTATCCCTAAGTCCAGGCCCCTAGAGATTCCAGTGCACTCACTGGGATCCTACCAGAGCTTAGCTTCTGTGTTTCTGGCAAGGTCACCTACTGCCCAGTCCCCAAGTCCTGCCCCCTATCCCACTACAGTGGAGCCCGACCATCACCACACCAAGTCTATACCGGGCCCCAATGCCTAAGTTCACATACATGCTTCCTGAAAAGTCAGGGAATTCAAACCTTCCTAAATGGTTTCCTTACCTTATCCCCCAACCCTGAGACCAGTAACAATATCATAGGGGTGGCTCCGGAGGATCCTGCTCCACCCCCAGGTCCCTCAACTGCCAAAAGATGGGATCTGACGCTACCCACTACAACCTGGGTACCCGGAGGTCAGCGGATGCTACTGGGTCCCAACCTGCCCCAGCCCCACCACTGGGCGATCTGGGATAACTGTGAGGCCGCAGCAGTCCATTCACTGCAGCAAGAAGATGGTGGAGATGACGGGAGGCCACTCCGTCCCCACGCTCCATGTAATCAGACAGCAATTCTGCAACAAGACAGCGTTTACAACCAATATGCCCCACTCCGTGGAAGTCCCTGCCTCAGGAAGGTGAAAGGGCGGCCTCTGAGTTGATTTCCCCCTAGTGTTTTCTGAGAGTCTGTCCCACACAGCCGCCTTGCACAGCGCTGCCATGTCCAATACTAACTAACCTCCTCTCTACAACATTTGTCAGAGGGGGAGGGATCATTGTCCGAGGTTAAATAACCAGTCCAAGGCCACACAGCTAGGAAGGGAGTGACACCAAGAACCAAACAGGTGAATAAGACACATGGTCTACACTCAGGAAGCTGGTGGTTTAGTGGAGAGGGAAAGGCACACACACACTAGGACCAAACAAAAATACATGTAACCGGCTGTGGGCCCAGAGGAAGCTATGAAAAGTGTGCAGTGCAGGGCTGCAGGGCCTGGCCGACAGGGGACTGATAAACTCAGGAACAACATCTCCAGCTTGGGAGCAGGCAACTGGGAAGGGTTTCACAGAGAGGAGGATGTCCCAGTATATTCTTCTTCTGAGATCTGTGTCCCCCACCAAGTTCTGTGCCTGGCACATGGTACCCTTCCCGTGTCCAGGGGGATTAACCCTGCATAGGCCACTGGCACACTGCATCACATTTGTATCAGGACAGTCCAGCCCCAAGAGGTATGGCAAGTTATGCCTCACTTACAGATGTGGAATCAGAAGTGCAGGGCAGCCAAGTTCTTTACTCCAAGTCACATAGCTAGTAAGGTCCCTGTAGTGTCTGATTCTGAGGCTGCCTCTCCAACAAGCTCTTAATTTCTCTGAGCCTTAGTTTCCTCATCTGCAGAAACTCTGCTGGAGAAGCACCTCACCTACAGATAAGTGTTGGACATTGAATGTCTAATACGTGAAGCCTGGGTCCCTGGGGGTGGTGACCACGTGGTTCCAGAGCCTGAACCTACACTGGCCCAGGGACCCGCTCCTATAGCCTGTTGGGTGAACAGGCAGAGGGTGACAGGTTTCACTCACTGGCTCCTTTCTTCCCGAGCCAGGCTTGCCGAGGAGAGGCCACCGATATGGAGGTATAACTGGCGAGCCTGGCAGCACAGAGCCCAGCAACAGGCCCAGTGGGTGATGGTGTTGCAGGGGAAACAGCTGAGCACAGCAAATACAGCCGCTGACCCAATTCAGTTCCGTTCTGTCTTCGAGAAAATAATTAGGTTTAAATGAATAGGTTTCCCATGTCCCCTCCGGCCTTGGGAAGGATGGAAAGGGAGTGGGGGAGATAGGAACCGTTCCCTGGGCTTACTGTTGGTTATTTTTGAGTCATTAGGCCTGTGAAAGGTTTCTTTCTTTCCTTGGCAGCCAGCAGGGTTGGACGTGGCTGGGAGGCAGTGAGGTGGAGTGAGAACCACGTAGGGTGGACTGTAAGGATGGAACAGCTTTGTGGAGTGGCCCGGTCAGTCCCCTCTGGGCACCCAGGCTCCTGAACTGCAGAATGGGAACACTACCACACCCACACACACCCCAGGGTTGCTGGACTAGCTAATTAGGGACTTCCAGGGAGAAAAAGAGTCTGGGGTGAACAGAAGTGACCAGTTCTTTGCCCTACAGGAACTGGCCCACTGTTGCCAAATCTGTTTTTTAAGAGAAGCCAGAAATCTAGATTTTCAGTGAATGTTTTAGGGATGTTTAAGTGTTGGTAACCAAGTTCAAACAAACAAAACAATCAAACCTTTCTATCCCAGCAGACCAAATGAAACCTGTCTGTGGGCTACATCCGGCCACCAGCCACCCATGTGCTATCTCTGATTAATGAGGACGTATACAAAGCAATTTATGACATGCTAGTGTCCTCCCACCTGTTTACTGCCTTATAATTTTCTTTGGCCAAGATGCCAGGCCTAGCCCTGCTTGAGTAGGAGAGGTAAGGGACACCCTCCCCTCAAGGCCAGATGCCTTCAAGACTTCAGGGGAGAACACCGAAGAGCTGTTGCCCTCCACCCCTCATTGCAGGAAGGCAGATGGGCCTGCTGGGCCTGGTTTTGCCCTGGAAGTTAGAGGTAAGCCTTAGGCTTTCCTCCTGCCCAGCCCCAACTCCCTCCTAGGGTCTCAGCTTCCTCTTCAGCAAAATGGGGGTTTCTGAGAGGACCAAATGAGAAGGAGAAAGCTTAGAGATAAAAGGCAAGGACATGTGTTCAAGTGTCTGCAGAAAAGTACACCAGCAGAGCAGAAAGAGCCTGTGAGCTGGCATTTCCCCTTTGGCTCTTACCTGTGTGAGCCCAGGGAAATTACCTAACCTCTCTGTACCTTGGTTCCACTCTCTGTACACAGTAGATAAGCATCTTTGGGACATAGAGCTGTTGTGAAGATTAAATGAGACGATGACTATCAAGTACCTGGTAGGATGCCTGGCACATAGCAAGGGTCTAAAAAATGATAGGCATTATTATTATTATTATTGTTGTTATCTCTAGTGAAAAGCATGCCAGAGAATTCTGATTGGGTGATTACAATAGTGTAACACAACCAGGCAAACTTGTTGTTAACAAATGAGGCCAAGTATAATTAGCACAATCATTACATATGCAAATGTGCTGCTTAAATGCTTGAGAAGGGTATTCTTTGAAGTATGTTTAAATAACCCCTCTCCCCTAGCTGTCCCCATCCCCAAATCTTGTTTACATTAATATCATTAGCAAACATTGTCTTAATAAAGCAAGATAGAATTCTACACTAGTACATATTCAAATCAAGGAGGTTTTAAACCATTTGAGCCCCTGCCCAGCCCCTGTGGAGTCTAGGCCTCCCCAACCTCACTTGCTGGCTCCCCTCTGATACGAGGAGCTCTAGGTGGTGGTGGGAAGGGTTGGGGACGTGTTGTTGGCATGGAGCAGACCCTGGGTTTGAGAGGAGGATCTCAGTAGCATTAATATGACCCATGAGTTCCCTAAGTGCTGGTGTTGGCAAGCATATATCATAATGCCCACTTTACATCTGAGAAAACCTAGTTTCAGAGAGTTATGGAAATAATTGGACCAAAGTTACAGAACTAGTAAGCTGTAGTAGAACTGGACTCAAACTTGGATCAGTCCTCTACCGCTGGAGTCTGCTCTTCTGGCTGTGCCCTGAAACTGGACTTACCCAGACCTCTCTGCCTGATGAGCACACACAGTAAGTTAATCCCAAACTCATCACTGAGTCGTAGCACTGGAGGCATCAACAGAGACTGATTGGGTATTGAGATGAAGAAACAGATTCAGAGAGGTCTGTACTTTGCCTAAGGAAGGTTCCACAGGCATAAAGGAGAAGAGCAGGGCCCTAGAATCCAGGTGAGCCCCAGGACTGCTGCTTTTGCATTCAGATCTTTAAAAACAACTCAACAATCTTCCTACTTCCTTAATAGCTAGGTTGGTACTTTAAGCATCACTGTAGCCCCTAGGCCCAATAAAAACCCAAGCAAACAAAAGATGCTCAAGAAATGTTTGCTGAACTTAACTGTTTTCTTACCAAAAGAAACAATGCTGAACAGCTAGAGCATGGAAGGCATGCAATGGAAGATGGGTGGTGGCTCAGGGACAAAGGGGAAAGCATACTGCCCTCTGTGGGAGAACCTGGCCACCCCAAGCTCGGAAGGCCTCCTTTCAAAAGCATTTCCTTGCTGGATGCCTGCCCAAGAGGCAGGCAAGCAGCTGGTTCTCAGCGATGTAGGAAAAGGAAATGCACAAGTGTTAACAGATTTGTTAGCTCCTCACCTGCCACCCCCTGGGCACAGCCCCCTTCATTCCTTTTCTAATTCCTTGGCCCCAGAAATTGCCCCTCCACACCCTACCTCTGGGCTCCCCCATCACCTCTCCTCACTCCCCAATCCCTGGCTTTTGGAAACCTAAGGGAGCCTTGACAATTATGTCGCCCCTGCCCTTGCCCAGCCCCAGTGCCACCACTAAGGCACACCAGGCACCTCTATGTGCAGGCACTCTGCTAAGCCCCCGTTTATAAAAACATATTAATCCTCGCGAATATCCTGGGAAGTAGATGCAATTATTGTTCCCATTTGACAGAGAGGGAAACTGAAATTCAAGACAGCGTAAGTAACCTGCTCCAGGCCCCTCGTAGCTGGGTAGTGGTGGGGCTGGGCTCTGTCATAGGCAGTGCAGCTCAGGGCCCTGGACTACTGCATTAGTGTCTGCTCTGAGAGGCATCCCCAGGTGGGGAGTGGAGTGGGATAATGAGTCCTGGCCTAGAGTGGGACACAGTGTATTACCTTCATAGCACTATATCCTGCTGGGTCATTCAGCCCATCCCCCTGCCTCCAGGCAAAGCTGTGAATAAGCCTGGAGCAGGGGATGTACTTTCTGGGACTGAGACCCACAGCCTTTCAGAGTTGCCCAAGCTCAGCAAATTATTTTTCAGAGACCACCCTAAATCCCTACTCTCCACCACCTCCCACCTCCTCGCACACCCAGTCCCAGTCCACCAGTATTCCAGAGTGGGGGATGGAGCTCCTGGCAGTTGGGTGCGCTCAGCTGGCTTTGGCACCAGCTCCGGAAGTACAGCATGGGGAGGGGGCAGAGGAGGAGACCCTTCCCCTTGAGGCTAGAGGGGAATATAGCGCCCAGCCCCTCCTCTTCCTCCCATTCACCCTCTGTAGAAAAGATACCCACTCAGTTTCTCCTATTATACTCTCACAGCACAGAACACTTCTGATACCGGCTGGGTGGGTTTTCCCCCAACACCAAGCCAGCAATCAATTCTGCAGTGGACACCAGCTGGGTGCCCTCTAATTCAGTTCCATTCTGCCACTGTCTACCGGGAGGTGGCGTCAGATCCACAGGTTGAGGGCTCAGTGCTCAAGGACCAGCCCCCACCTTCAGATGCCAGTCACAAGCCCCAGGGTGTTTTCCCTGTGCTTCTGACTGGCTATAAACCAGGGTTCCCATGACCCCTTCCTTGGGTCTGATTAACTGGATAGAGCAGCTCATAGAACTCAGGGAAACACGTTTACCAGTTTATTACATAGGATATTACAAAGGCTACAGATGAAGAGATGTGTAGGGTGAGGTATGGGGAAGGAGCATGGAGCTCTGATACCCTTCCCAGGTGCCCTTCAGGAACCTCCATGCATTCAACTATCTGGAAGCTCCCTGAACCCTGTCCTGTTGGCTTTTTATAAAAACTTCATTTGCTTGGCATGATTGATTACATCGTCAGCCATTGGCAATCAACTTAACCTTCAGCCCCTCTCCCCTCCCTGGAGGTTGGGGGGTTGGCTGAAAACTCCAACCCTCTAACCTGCCTTGGTCTTTCCAGTGACCAACCCCCATTCTGAAGCTACCTAGGGGTTGCTAGCTATCAGTCAGCTCATTAGCATACGAAAAGACATCACTTTGGAGAGTTCAGGGATTTTAAGTTAAATGCCAGGAAACTAAATACTGTATGTATTTCACAATATCCTGCCCACCCTCTCACTCAGCCCAGGAGCTGCTTCTAAAATCACTGATCTAACCAGGCCCCATCTCTTCTTAAAATCCTTTCTAGTGACCTTCAGGATCAAGTCCACACCCTGCTGCCTTCCCACTGCCTTCCACTCTACTCCTGCCACTCTCCAGGCCAACACACAAAACCACCCCATAGCCAGTGACACACACCACCTGGCCAGCCAGCAAGCCCTTCTCCTCCTCTCCCCTCAAGGAAACCCCTACAAACCTTCACCTTCACCCTGTGGCCCAACCATCAGCTGTGTGGGCCTTCCTGAGCCCGCTGGAGTCCTTACTCCCTTCTCTGTCCACTCACAGACCCTCTAAGGGAGGGTCTGTTGACCCATCATCTCTTTCAGCCAGGAGAACCCAAGGGCAGAAACTAGATAAGACTGGACCCTGCCAGACACACAGTGTGCACGTGGCTGGAGCGCTGACAGGAATTTGCTGCACTGGGCTCCCTGGAGTCAGTGAGACTAGATCGAAGGGTGAGCCTGGGAAATCTCCTGGAGGTAGACCTGACCATAAGCCCCCGAGCCAGGTCAGACTAGGGCCTGCCAACTGGCTCTCCGAACCTGGCTCACTGGGGAATAAGCACGGTGCCAGGCCCAATCTTTCCATGGACGCCTGACAATGGCTGTGTTGAGAATCACAGGAGATGAAGTCATTGCTCCCAGAAATAGGCTGATTAAGAAGACGTGACGACAACGCAAATAGCAAGGCTGGACACACACACACTCACCCACCATGTGTTTCTTCGCTCTGGGAGGCCGGGCCAGGCCTGAGCTCCTCTGAGTAACAGAAATTGTGCCAGGAACCAAGGCCAGCACCAAGAGCCCAGAGGTGCTGGTCTATGGGAGCTGCTGGGGCCCAGGTGCTCTCCTCAGAGCCTCTCGTGCAGGGGCCCCACTGTGGATCCTCAACTCAAGGCCCTGCTCTGCCCTGCCCTCTCTGACTCCATACCCAGCCTTTCGCAGGGGGCCCCCTCACATTCCTATCCTTCTGGGAGGGCAGGCCTGATTAGATTCCAGAGAGGTGGGAGATTCTGCTGGCTAAGACAGGGCTCTGGGGCCACAGACACTGGGCTCAAATCCTAGCCTTATGGAGCTGCAGCTATACAACGCGGGGCTAGTCAATCCACCTCTTTGAGCTTAGTTTCCTCATCTGTGAAATGTAGACAGCAATGCACCTATCTCATGGAGTACCGTGAAATGAAATATGTCTGTTCATTCACCAACCTTGTATCAGGCCCTATTCTAAATGCTGGAGACACGTCATGGAACAAGACATACATGTCCTACTCTCTGAGGCTCACAGTCTCCCTTAGCGTGGGAGAAGTAGACAAACACATACATAACAACGTCAGGCGAACTCAAGTGTGGGGGGGGGGAGACGCGGAGGAGGGTGTAGGCTAGAGGGCGGAGCGGGCTGTGTGCAATGGGGTGGTTGAGACTGACGCTCCAATGAAGTGAGGGGGCAAGTCACACAGGTGTCTGGACAAAGAGTGTTCCAGGAAGATGGAACAAGGACAAAGACTGGGGCTGGAGCACTCGAAGGGCAGGGGAGAGGGACAGTGAGGGAAGGGAAATCAGGAGGGTCATAAGGAGCTGCCACGAAGGGTCCGCAGGAAGGAGCCCGAGGAGTCAGAATGGGCAAGCAGCCGGGGCTTACTTTTTAAAGATTGCCCCAGCTGCAGTGGAGAACGGACTGAAAGGGGAGCAAGGGTGGGAGTGGGAGACCTGCCTGGGGTTGGTGCGGGTAGGAGACGACGGTGGCGGTAAGACATGTGGCACGTGGCATGGTGCTGACACAACACGAATGCTCAGTCAATATTCCTTGTGTCTGTGTCACCGTCCTCATTACCATCAACATCCTCTCTGCCCCCACCACTGGCTTGGGATCCACTGGTCCTAAAACGGAAAGACTGTCAGGCAGACCCTCAGGAAAGCCCTGGGAGGTGGGCAGGGCTCCGTGCCCTGTTTGATGGATGACCAAGTACCCTAATCCAGGTCTCTGGAGCAGTGACAGGCAGGGACCAGGTGCCTTGAGCCCATGTTCCACCCAAACTGGGCTCTCCTGTCTAAGCAGATGGGTCAACAGGCGCCTTTCCCTGCCGGACCCTGGCCCACTCCTCAACCAGCTCAGTGTCTTAATGCACACAGGACTCCCACCAGGAAAAACATTACACTCCAAACAAAACGGCAGCTCCAAGGGTCTGCATCTCACGATGTCCCAAGTTCTTTCCCACCCGGCTTCTCACTCACTGAGAGGGAGGTGCCTCGAGCCCTATCAAGTGAAACCAGAGCTGAGGGAGCTCCTCGAACCTTTAGCATGACCCACTCCCTCCAGGGGCTTCCCGAGCCTGGGTCACACTCCTCCTTCAGCCTGGCTGCCACCAGCCCCACTCCCTTAGGGCTGGCTCTGAAGCCGTGTGCATGGCCTCCCTTCGGCACACCAGAGAGCCCTGTGAGAGCCCGAGGTAGAGACAGTCCCAACAGGGAGGCAGACGCCTCCCCCACTCCTGGCTGGGAGCTCCTCCAGGGCAGGCAGGGACCATCCCCAGGGCTGGGAACAGGTGAGCAAAAACAGAAATAACTCAATCCTGAGGGTCCCTTGGGGGAGCCTTGTCTGCACCGCAAAGCCTGAGACAGCCAGCCTGCTTGCCTCCTTTGCTGCACTGGCTGGGGCAGTCCATGGCCTCTGAGTTTGTGTGACACTGCCAGGAAAAGACCCTTCCCTCTTCCCTCCCTAGCCATGGACTCAGCTACCCAGTGCCACCTCCCAGCTATGAGTGCTGGGAGGGAGGGTTCTGGGCCAGAGCAGCCAGGCTCCCTCCCTCTCCTCTCTACAGGCCACAGAGGTGACAGTAGGCCAGGCAACACGCTCCGGGCAACCCGGGCAACGAGTACAGAGACTGCTATTTTATGAGCAACAAGAAAAAGTCTGCAGAAAAAGCCCCTGACCAACCATCCGTGGCAGTTTATGGTGGGGTGGGAGGTCCGTGGTGGCGGTGGTGTAGCAGTTGTGTCACTTTTCACTCTATACTGACTGGAATTTGGTACTCTACGCTTATATTTTTAACTATATTAAAAAGAAGAAGACTTTAAAAAGTAAGCCAAAGTAAGGAGAGGGCAGTGATGAGGAATTTGGCATGTGCTGGCTACTGTCCCTCCCGTGACCTGAGTTGCTGAGCGCCAAGTTCTGCTTCACGTTTTGTTTGCCCTGCCCCTGCGCCCTGCACACCACAGGAGTGGCAGGAGGCAGGGCTGGGCAGCCAGCCAGGAGCCCCGGCCCCAGACGCAGGCAATCACTCTGCCTCTTTCTTCGCAGACACTGGGGCCAGACCCCTGGGCTGTCCGCATCAGTCTGCTCCACCGTCCTCGGTACCCTGGGCTTCAGTTACTCTCAGGTTCTGGCCCAAGGACCTGCATACAGCAGGGGCTCAATGAAAGTTTCGTGGACAAATCTCTGGGACAATCTGAAGGACTGTTTACGCAGGTGATCATTTAGGAAGAAACTCAAATACGGAGTTTATGAGTATACGGAGGGAGTGGCAGACCAGTCAAGAAACAGAAAAAGGGAAGTTATGCCTGTGGTCCTGAACAGGAAGACTCCCAGACAGGCTTGGCCAGAGCAGTTCACACCCTTGGAAGAATGCAGGACCCTTGCAGGGGAGTGGCAGGGAGAGAGAAAGGAGGGAGGACCCCTTTCCAGGGTTTAGGTCCTGTGAAGGCCCCACCCAGTGTGTAAAGGAGCTGTTGGCAGGCAGGAGAGAGGTCACATGCGCAGACACAGACAGATGCGGATGGGCAGATGGACAGCCCCCCTTCGTAATCTTTGCTGAAGATTAGGAAACTGTGTCCTGGGGGTTTCTCTTATATACTTATGACCTTTCCTCTCTGGGCTCTTGCCTGGCCAAAGCCTCTTGTTTAACTGACAATGTAGGGGTAGAAGGTCCTGACTTGGGGCTGTGGGCACAGCTGGAGGCTCTCAGGGTGGCATGGGTCAGGCCTGCAGAATACCTGCTTGTCCAGGCAGCATTTCACACCAGCCAGGACCGGCCCCATCAGTTCTGCCCTCACCTGCCTTCACCCCCTGTCCCCTGGCTGTCCCGAAAATGCTCCTGCAGACAACTCCTACCACCAGGCCTCTGTCCAGGTAACCCCTCACCCCAGGAAGGCCTTGCCTATTCCCCTCTGCCCATTCAGGTTTTATCCAACCTTTAAGATAAAGGTCTCTAACTAAAAAGTATGGGCTATATTTGGTCAACATTCATGTTTTGTTTAGCCCACACAGTGTTTGACATTTTTAAGCTTTGAATCAAATGCCAATATTTAAAAATGTGAAATTTTAAAATGTCACCAAAAAACTCTTGATTTCTGCTTCTCTTATAAATCCAAAGGCATGCCACCAAAGGCCCAGTGCCATGATGCAGTGGCTGCTGCCACCCTTAGCAGAACTCTTACTCCCCAGATGGCCACAGTTGCCATTACAGCTGTGAACTGTCATCGTAGGCAGGACACAGGGCAGGACCCACACCCATCAAATCTTCCAGGATCACACTCAGCACCTGGCACACAGTAGGGACTTGCTTATTATTTGTGGAATAAGGAATAAATGTGTACTGATTCACTATGCCCAGGGTTTCCAGATGGCTACATTGCTTCTCTGCAAGAATCCCAGCAGGGACAGGACAATGCCTTTCACTCCTGGGGCCCCCTCCCACAGCTGTGAACTCCACACTGGGATGCTGGGGTAAGCCTTTCGGTTGTATCCAGATCTCTCACATCACTATTTGATCTTTGCTTCAAAAGCTGTGCCTTCTAGAACCCAGCCAAAGTAAGAGCAGTGATCCTGGCATCCCTCCCCCTATAAAAGGTGGTACGATTCCTGGCCAGCCCATGGACAGTGATCCCCTGGACTTTTGTTACACTGAAAAGGAGAAATTCAGCAGCAAGAACTCACAAAGCCATGGCTTCCTCAATGCCTGCCTGCAGGAGGTCTGCCCCTCTTTGAAGCTGGTAACCAACTCTTCCTTTTTCTTTCAAGTAAATGAAACCCCACAGGGCTTTCAAGGTCAGAGTCACATTGGCAGGAAGGGTTCTCTTTGTTCTCCTGCCTCTGACTTACCCCAAACACAGACAATTGTCCCCAACAACCAGGTGTTCAGCACTGGCGGAGGAAGCCCCTTCTGCTGGGGTGGAGCACTGAGGAGCCAGGTGCCTACTGCGGGAGCCAGGTGAGAAGCCCTGCTTCCTGGGATACAGAGTCTCTGTTGGCCTCGCTTCCCTGCCAGCCAGGGAGCCCCAGCTCTTACTTCAGTGGTTGGAAATAAACAGCTGTCAGCCCCCAGAGTGCACCCCCTGCCCAGGAAGTGGGCAGCGGGCAGTGGTGCAGCCTGGCTCTGCCCATCCCTGGCTGACAATGTGACCTCAGGCTATTTGCCTCCTCTCTCTGAGCTTCAGTTTCCTCACTTGGAAAATGGGGGAATAAGCACTCGATCTGAGACAATCAATCTCTTAACGGGGCCCGAAGGAGCTCTGTGAATCATAAAGTGCCATGCCAAGTTAATTATTCCAGCGCCTGGCATAGTGCCTGGCATGCAGTAGGTGCTCAATGTTTTGTTCATGGCAGTTACCAGGCATCTGCACTGTGCCAGGCTGTGTGCTAGGCGCCAGAGGCCCAGAGAGAAGGCCTGGGCCCTATCCACAGGAAATCTGCCCTTCAATGGCAAGAGAACTGCAAGGAAGGGAGGACCCAGATGTGGGGATGCTATGGGACCCAGATGTGGGGATAAGGGGCCCAGACTTTACTGGAGCAACCCCCTTTGGCCGCTGGACAGCAGAGGCCAGAGTTGGGGCTGCCCAGTTGTACACTGCCTGACATTCTACCCATTTCCCAACAGGCCTAGTTAAGAAGAGTTGTCAGGCTTGGTGAACGGCTCAGTTCACTGAAGGTGTTCATGTGCACCTGGACATGTATGCCAGGGACCTAACAATGCCATGGCACCTGCATGGGCCAGACCCTGTCCCACACCTTATGGACATTCTCTTAGTGGCCCCCACACCCGGAGAGGAGATGCCACCTTATCCCTAACATGTGGTGGCCACCAGCAGACTTGAGAGTTGTTGCCAGCAGTTCACATTCTGGCTCTGCTCCTTACTAGCCTGTGGGACTTTGGTCAAGTTGCCAAACCTCTCTGCACCTGCTTTCCTCATCTCTAAAACAAGCACACTCTCAGGTCACTTGAGCACTAAGAGACAAAGCACCTGGCAATGGGGAACACTCATCCTTGGGCCCACACTCCACCTAATGCGATGAAGCACATACACGTGTCCGGGGTCCAGCCCCTGCCCATTCACCTCCTCTCTCTGCCCCTCCTTAGCTGCTGCTCCTGCCCTTCTGAACTACTCTCCACTGTCCCAGTGCCCCGGACCCTTTCCCGCCTCCCACAGTAGTGTTCCATCCACAGAAGACAGGAAAAGTTTTCATCCTGTGAGCACTAACTAGGTACCTGCTCATGGGGTTCTGATAAACTCACCCTCTTTCAAGCTTCAACTCTCTGTGCAGCCCTCCCAGATTCCTTGAGAGCTGGCTCAACTGCTGTGCCCCCACCCCCACCCCAGCAGAGACATGCAGAAAGAAGTAGGCTAGGGTCTCCAACTCCTTATGTGTCCCTTAGATACATCCCTTCCTCACTCCTGGCCTCAGCTTCCCTATCTGCAAAGGGATCTCTATGACTTCTCTTTCTAAGGCCCCTATAAATGAGCCTGGTCATGTGCTCTATTTTGAGAGGGAAGTGGGAGGACCTCACTAGACTTGCTTTGTTCTACCAAGGAGGAGGCAGGACAAGTACAGCTCAAGAGACCCCAGCCAGTGCCCTCAGGAAGCCCCCCCTTGCTACCAGGGGAGCAGATCTAATCATGAAGCATAGAAAACAGAACAAAAAATGGAGAGCAAAGTGAAAATCCTGAAGTCTGCCTGGGATTAGGGGAGGGGTCAGCGCCAGCTTTAAGCAGAAGGAGCTAGGATTTGAAAGATAGGTCTGATCAAAGCAGGAATCACAGGGGAAAGAGAAGGAGACAGTCCAGACAGAGGAAGCAAGGTGAGACAGGGAAATCCAAGACACGATAATGGTTAACTATCTCAAGCCTTGCTATGTGCCAGGTGCTCTGCTAAGCACATAGCTGCTGCAAATCTCATTCATTCCTCTTGGCCACCCTATGAGGCAGGAATTGCTATTACTCCCTATTTCACAGAGTTAGGTAAGTTCTCTAAAGTCACAGAGCTGACCAGTGGTGGAGCCAGAATGTCAACCTAACATCTGCCTGCAGCGTCTGTGTGAGTAAACAGGGAGGACCAGGGCGTGGAGGCTCAGGGGAGTGGGTAACGCAGTAAGGGCAAGAGTCTGGAGACTCCCGAGAGACTTGTTAAGGCCTCGAAGTTGGGCTTTGTTGTCCCTGCAGACAGATCTTGAATGGCACCCAACCCAGACCAGTGAATGTTGATGGCTTCCCTGGAGGGAGACCTCATTTGCACGTGGGAGTGTGCAAGCAGACACATAGTCCAAGGGCCCCAGCCCGTGCACTCCTCTGCACCATCTGCCTGAGGATGCCGGGGAGCTGCTGCTAACGAGCGGGCGAGCAAGCACCTCCCGAGAGGGAGCTGGGAGAATGCAGCCAGTCAGGAGCCGCGGCTGTCGGCGGCCACACCAACAGGCTGGCGCAGAGCTGTTGCCAGGGCAGGCAGGAGAGTCTGCCTTCACAGGCAGAGTGATTTAGAATGGCTGCTCCTCCTGGGCCCCCAGCATGACTGCCCAGGGCCTCCCCACCAAGTGTCTGGCCCTCCTATAATCTCAGCACGTTTCAGGGGCCCTGTAGGGGGGCCACCTGCATGAAAGGCCATCAAGACAGAATGTATGGGCACACCTGACATGCTGGGAACAAGCCCCTTTTCACAGGGACCCTGGCTGGGGCTCGGGCTTCTGAGCCAGGAGTTTCAACAACCTGGACTCAACTTGGGGGACACCTACCACTATGTGGTGCCTGCCCTCAGCTGAGGTGTCTGGACCTGGAACAGTGGGAAGCCCATGGGATGAGGGAAGAGAGGAGGGGGACCTGGAGTTGAAAGGAGAAGGGTACAAGAAGGCAGGACCCTGATGGACTCTCGCCCAGCCTCCTCTCAGTGCCTAGCGCCTGGCTGCCACCTGGCGGGGTCACAGCAGCTAGAACTATGGGTGGGGAGGAACAAGTGCATTTCGAGAGTCTGGGCAGGCTCAGGTCAGAATGGCCAGTATTACTAAGGGGTATGCTGTCCACAAGGAAACACAGCAAGGTAAATTACAAAGAGTGTGACAAACACATGCATGTAACTTGAACGAATCCCCCAGGGGCAGACTTGCAGGGCCCCCTCATTAGGAATCCACCTACCAGGGGTAACTACAGCAAGCCTATTGAATAGCTTTCATGTTGAATAGTTTCCTCTCATGTTTAAAAATGTGTTTCCACTAGTACAACGAGTAGCTTCAAACTGGCTGGATGAAAAGGCCATACGGGCACCACCATCCTGTCTGTACCTGCCCTAAGATTCAGGCTAGTTCAGCAGGCCAACCCTTAGGAAGCCGTTCAGGTCCTGGAGTCCCACCACTTAACAGAATACTCTGGCCCCTGAGCCAGTGAGGAAGGTGGTAGAGTTCCTACCATGAGAACACTGCAGCATCACCTGGGAGTGAACCTATGGCACAAGGTGCTTCTCCAAGGGCAGAAAGACAAAGCAGGGAGCTACCCTGGGCTCCTGAGAGGCCCTGGGACAGTCTTTATGAGTGCTTGCTACAACTTGTGTGTGTGCAGAGCAGAGCTCTGGGTAACTCGCCTGCACTGAAACACCCTTCCTGGTAGTTGCTGGGAGCAAAGGAGACAGTTTCTGCCATTGCTAATCATTAGATGCTACAGAAATTTACCAAATAAACCCACAACAGCTAGGCGGTCACCCTGACTTAGGAGAGAGAGAGACAGCAGGGAGAGACAGGGAACATGTGGCACAGAATCACCATGCCTGCTGCTGAGAGGCCCAGGAAGGCGACAAGGCAACAAGTTTCCCAGGTTGGCCAAAGACCAGGTGTGAGCCATCGAACCAAGCTCAGAGGGCAGCCCACTGTCTAACTGCAACCACAGCACCCATGAAAACAAGCACGATGCCAGGGTGCCCAAGCTGGGGTAGAAATTAAGGAAGGTAAGACACTGGAATCCATCCATAGGCCAGGCAGAAGTAAGTGTGTGGGACAAGCCTTGATTTGGTACCTTCTGCTTCACATCTGCCTGGGCTGAGGCTGCCAGAGTCTGTCACCATTGCTGACAGGAATTGCCTGGGAGGAGACCCAGGATTCAAGACCAAGTCAGAGCTGCTACATGACCCTGAAATATTAATACCACCATGAGTGGGTCCTGCCTGCCTGGCCTTCTGAGGGAGGATACGGGCTCCAAGGAGGCAGAAGCCAGGCCAGAAAGCACACAGACCTCTGGACACCAGGAGGATGCCAGTGGGGTCTCCCTCTGGCAGCACACTGGGGTGCTGGGACAGAGCTGGCTCCACCAGTCTCAGGTCTGCCCGGAACCCCACAGGAGATGCCATGCTGTTTATTTGAAGAACTAAGGGGAATTTTTTAGAAATGGAATCTGAGCAGGACAAACAGCACCCCCCCCTCACCTTCAACCAGCCCCATATAAACATTTAGCCTCTAGCCAGGGAGGGCTGCAGTTTATATTTGTAGGGAACAGCCAATCAGACCTGAGTTGGGGCTGAAACTGGCTTCTAGCCAACAGCAGTAGCAAAGTGTCCCAGGCCAAGTTCCTCCCTCACCTGGGGCTCAGCTGTCCACCTGGCTCTGCGCTAGGGGCACAGTGTGGCCTGGCTCCCCGAGCTGGGAGCAGGCAGTAGTACATCCAGCCCCAAAGTTACTGCACAGACCGACAACCCAACAGCCCAGGAAGATCAAAGCTCCTCCCGACCCCCACCGCTGGGTCTGCACAAGTTCTCCACTGCCCAAAGGGCCCTTCCCTGAGAGCTCCACACACTCCTCTCTGTCAGGGAAGCTGTACCCACCACCCCTGCCAGATGAAACCCTCCAGATCTGGGCTCTCACTGCCTTCATGTCACATGCCTTAACTATAATTACACATACACCTGTGGGACAATTTCATCCCAGCCTGTCTCCTCCACTAGGGGAGGAGCTGGGGCTGGCTGTGCTCACCACTGCATCCCCCAGCCTAGCACCGTCCCTAGCAAGTAACAGGCTCTAACTGAAGAGTATCCCCTCCCCTTGGGACCAGGCCATCAGAGCTCCTGTCCCATCACTAGCTCCTGACTTCATCACTCAGTAACTCCTGATTCCAGCCCCTGTGATCTTCAAACTGCTGCCTTGCCCTAAAAGGGAGCCTCAGTGCCAATAGCTGCCTGTGTCCCTGCTGCTTGGGACTCGGCCTTGCATGGCTCTCCAGATTTTTCTAGTAACACCTTCTCAGAGTTTCGGAAGCAAACCAAAGTCATTTGCCAACTATTTTCTCCCATTAATCTCACAATGCATTTGCTATTTTCCCTCCATAATGACTCATTTAGCAGCAACAGAGCAATTAGGCAGACCACAGAATATTGATTTTCTAAGTGGGAGAAATGTCGGCACAAACATCATTTCATGCCTGTCTTGTGCCATCTCTTGCTACATGATGAGGTGGACCCTGGGAGGCTTGGGTTGGATCTGCTGGCAGGATTCTGGGGTCTCAAACAGAAGCTCAAAAGCATGGTATGTGCAAATGGGAAAGTGTGTGTGATGAGAGGATGATATGATAAAATCATCACGTGACATACACAATCCCATGCGGACTTCAGAACCCAGGAGGTAGGCACCATCTGTGATCATGGTGCCCATTTAAAAATGAGGAGATGGAGATTGAGAGATTAGGTCCCATATCACACACGAACTTGGGGACCAGATATGGACCTAGGTCCGTGTCAGCAGAGAAGGATTCTATTCATCAGGGAGCCCCAGTGTGGCTTGCTCTCTTTGGGACCAGGATGGAAGTGCCACTTGGGGCAATGCAGGCCCTTTCATGGTGTAGATAGGACCCAAGATATAAAAGTTGGCCCAAGTCCTGAAGTCACACTGCAGTCTCATGGCAGCCTCCAAGCCTAGCTGCTATGAACAGGTTCACCCCAGGCTGCCCCTGTCATCCACCAGACCTGGCCAGGGACTCTCAGAAAGGTCTGGAGAAAGACAAGCCAGCTGGACCCCTCTGGCCTCCTCCTCCACCCCCTGCACTACCACTACTGGCCCAAGACAAGTGCCTACCCAGCTCTTGGGGCACCTCAAACATAAGAGGGCAGGAGAAAGGAAAAGGGTGGGAGTTGGGGGAATGGTTTAATGAGTCGGGCATCTGGCAGCTTTATGCCCATATCTACATATGGCTCCAAAACCAGCCCCCACAGCTGAGAAACTATTAAACAAGGTGGCTTTAGCTTACCTTCCACCTCCAACCCCCAGACACTCACTCTAAGCAAGCCAGAAAGGGGGCTGTAAGAGCAACAGGTGCTGAGGCCCCACCCCAGCCAATGTGCTGACAGGTATCCAGGGGGCAAATGGTTTCTTAGTGGCCAAGGAAAAAGAGCTGAAGTCCAACTGGCAGACATGGGCTTAAACACCAATTCTGTGTGCCCTTGGGTGAGATAATTCTCCTCTCTGGACTCAGATAAGGCCTCAGTTACCTTATCAGCCCTGCCGCCTCCCTAGCTGGTGTGAGTGCCAAGTGGTAAACGATGAAGTGCTGCATGAATGTTAGCTAGGGAAGCTCAACACGGGGAGTTTCCATGAGCTGGCACTGTCCCACAAGGGCACGGGCTGCTCCAGGTGGAAAGGGCTCCCCTTCACTGGAGATGTGCAGACAGACCCTGGGTAGTCAGCGCGGGTGGGAAGCAGCAGCCTGTATTCCCTCTTGTGGACTCAGACACACACTGGCACATTTAAGCCTCCAAGGACCCATGCATTGAGGAAACTTCCTCACATGGGTTCACTGGATGCTTCCCTGACCTGTCTGGACTATAAAATTCCCTTATCCCAAGCACCCATTAACATCTGTAAGAATGTGTTTAGTGGAACCCAGTTTGCAAAATAGTCCTATGGAAGCTCTGGACAATAAACAGGTTAAACAGGGAAAAGAGCAAGGCCTTTCAAGTGCACTCCTGGCTTGGAAAGATCATAGGACTTTCCCCAATGTCAACTACACGTCAGGGGCAAACCTGTCCCTCCCCTTCCTGGTGTGACAGAGAGGCAAGACCATGTATCAGACGGAAAATTCACTTCAATGAAATGCCATACAAAGGGATTCAGAGATCTCAAATGGGAGTCATTCCCAGGCTCCTCTTGACCTAACAAACTCAGAAAACTGGAAGGACCCAAGGGAGGAGGGCCCCAAGCAGAAATGCCTCCCCGTCCCCTGCTCTTGCTGCAAACCCACCCTTAACGCTCTACCCTCTGGGCAAGCACTGCTCCCTTCTAGCTACCAGAAAAAGGGACTAAGTCTCCATAACAGCAGATCACACTTCAGAGAAAAAGTTTGTGGGACCACAGAAAGCAGGGAGAATGCGGAATCCCAAACCATCTTGAGAACGCGTTTATGGACTCTGGAAGAAAGCAGCATGCACTAGGACCTCTGCCCCTTATGATGCTACAGGAGCCACATGGACACACCAGCATCCCCCACTCCTACAACCCAGTGCCCTCTCCTCTCTCTGGGGGGCTCCATGCCAGGAAAGGAACAGGAGTCTGGGAACCATCAGCTCCCCTGGAAGAGCGCCGGCAAACCCATCCATGGCAAACCCATCCATAATGGTGCAGACTTTGCTCCCAGCAAGGACAGAGCTTTATTAATTATTCAGGGGACGGTGCAATTATGCAAATCTGTGGGCAATCTCTACCCGATTACTGCCTTCCACAGAGGGAGTCTAGAGGGGGATGGGGGGTGCCGAGAGCCCAAGCTGCCAAGTACAAGGGAGCTACCCGGTCTGAAAAGGGGGGAGGAAACCCCCACATCCTGGACCCAGGCTGGCCTCAGCCAGACCACCTCCCCACAGAGGGCTCTGACCAGAGCCAGGCCCCATCCTACAGACAGGAGAGCTGGTAACTGCTTGAGGAATGATTACAAGGACCTGGGATGCCTTCTTCCAAATAAACAAACAAACAAACAAATCAAAAACCAAAAAAAAAATACACTACCTATTGCTGAGCCAGTAATGCCATCACTCAAGGCTTTCTCCTATAGATCCTAAAGGCAAGGAATACTTCCAAAGTCCCTTAAAAAACATGCTTCTGAGAAGAGGTAACTAATGTTTACCGAATAACTGCTCCACAGATGGTAACAGCTGCTCCTGGGTGGGGGGACAGGAAACCCTGGACTAAACAAAGTGGAACTGGTTTCTTTACTGCAGGAACCTCTCAGGGCCTTTCATCTCCTGGATCACAAATGACTCCCATAGAGTAAGGATGCAAAATTTAGTTGAACATATAATCCTTTTGAAGCAAAACATCTAGTCTTACCTCAGGAACCTCTTGGAATTGAGTTTGAGAAACTCTGGACAGACTGCTTCCCTAACCTGTTTGGACTATGGAATTCCATCCTCCCAGCCTCCCATGAACAGCTGCAAGAGTGCAGTATTCTGTGCAACCTGGTTTGGGAAAACGCTCCTATGGCAACTATGAACAATGACTAGGGGAGGTAGGGAAGACAGGAAGGCCTTGCAAGTGCACCCCTGGCTTGGAGAGACATAAGTATCACTAAGTTCTCTGCCAGCTCCATTATCCCTTAACTCTGAAATGCCTTGGACTAGGTTTCACAAGCCTCATAAACAACCATCATCAAAATCGTGAACATCACAATCCTCAGGCAACTGGACATGGCCACCGCAGCCAGGCTAGATGGGCTCAGGGCAGAAGGTCTGGCCATGGCCCTGCCACTGTCCGACAGCACCTCCAGTCCACAGAGGGCAGTGTTCCCCAGGAAGTGCGGCTGGCAGTCCGGTCAGGGGGTTGCAATAGTACCCTGGGCAGCTGGAGGCCTCTATGCCAGATGCATCCATCTTCCCCAATCCAGAGCAAAGGCTGGTCGGGAAGTCCCTGTTTGCCCTCACCCTCTGGGCAGTGATGAAAGTCACCTCTGCGTTCTGACCTAGGAGGAAGCAGGGTGCTTTGGAACACCAATTAGCCTAGCCACAGCCTCTTCTTCCACCTGCCCCACCTCAGCCAGCATCATGAGTCAACAGATCCAAATGCAGCCACAGCTCATCAGCTCTGTCAAGAGGAAAAGAGATGTGAGGGCCCAGAACCCTGGGGGAACCCAAAGGAAGACACCTGAGAATAACTGAGAAGCTGCAAGTGGGAGGCGGTGGTCACTGAGCTGGGCCTACCCCAAACCCCACCTCTTGAGGATCCCATCCACTGAGGCCTGCCTCCACTGCCACCCCTACCACCTCGGGGCTTGGGCACCCACAACAGCTTCCTGCAGAGCCCTGGTGCCCTGGGATGCTCCCCCAAATGCTCCTAGCAGCTGCCATGTTCTCTCACCCGGGGACAGAGAAACACTCTAGAAAGACCTGGGTGCAAATCCTGTCTCTGCCACTCACCTGCTGTCTGACTCAGGGCAAGTGACTTTTACCTTTCAGAACCTCAATTTCGTCATCTGTGAAATAGGAAGAGGGTAGTGCCATGCAGCAGTTGAGAGCCAGACTGCTTGGGCTTGAATCCTGGCTCTGCCATTTCTAGCTAGGCAACTCATGTTTGCTTGGCTGTAAACCAGGAACAGCAACAGTACATATCTCATGGGCCGTTGTGAGGGTGACGTGAGTTCATCTCAGAAAGTGCTGAGAACACCCATAGGATGTGCTGAGCAATGTTAGTTAATACAGTAGAGCGAGCCCTGGCTTTGGATTCAAAGAGATCTGTGTTCTAAACCTATTGTGAGGCTAATCCTGGATAAGTGATTCTACTTTCTAAGGCCAGTTTCCTCACCTATAAAATGGGGGGCGGGGGGATAAAACGAGGATAGTCAAGAGGATCCCAGAGACGTACACGACACACGATGCCTGGCACACAGATGCCTCGTAAATAAATGGTGGTTTATTGATGTCATTATTGATAGAATATGTAATAGGTAAAATGGAGCACATGAGCAGAGACCATATAGAACAGTGGTTGATGGCAGGGGCTTTATATTATATAATAAAGCAGACTGCCTGGGCTTGAATGCCAGCTCTGCCATTTACAAGCTGCAGGACTCGGGCAAGTTGCTCTGTCCCTCTGAGGCTCAATGTTCTCCTCTGTAAAATGGGGACAGTAATAGTACCTATCCTTCACAGTGCTATTACAAGGTTGAAATGGCAAGACGAGCAAGCACAAAATGAGAAAGCACCCATGCAGGACCTGGCCCATCCTGAGTGGCCACTCAAGGGCAGTAGGTAGTGCTGCTGTCATAGCACCAGGAGAGGCCTGCCATGCAGAGAGCAAGAAGAAACATGTCTCTGACACACCCCACTACAGTAGCTCCATTCTATAACAGCTCCAGGGGCTTCATGACCTGAATGCAGTGAACCAAAACCCAGGAAAGACTTAATACACTGCCCTGTGCCAGGAATCCTAGAATCCTGGGCCCTGAAACATTTGTTTGTTTCTGCTTTATTAAAACAGAGAATCGAGGCTCAGAGGGAAGCAGTTGATGGAGGTGGGCTTTGGACCAGCTCTGAAAGACCAACTCAGGCATGCCTGCTATTAGCCTCCTTGGCAACTGGCAGGGCAGGGGATGGGAAATTCTAGCTCTATGCTTTACAGGTCCAGATCCCCTGCCTGTCCCACTCCCATCCCCTCCCACAATTCTAGTAGGTGCCTGGCCTTCTGAGCTGGGAGTGCAGCCCACCTCACCTGGCCTGGTCTCTCCAAAGACAGCCACCTTCTTCCCTGAGCCAGGCCCCTTCCAGGCTGTGCTGAAAGACCTCTACTCCCAGGTGGGCACCAAGGGCACCCAGTCCAGCCCTGGGATGTTGGCTAGTCCTGTCCCAGGGGTTTTGACTCAGTGGACCCTGAATCGCATTACTGCCATTCACTGGATCCTGGATAAGTGACTATATCTCTCTGAACCTCAGTTTCCCCACCTATAACCAGGGAGTTGGCAAGGGGAGTGGGCCTTGGTGGCATAAATGGGCTGAGCACTGGACCCAGAGTTAGAAGACAAGTTCCAACTCCAGCTCTGCCCCCTTACCTTTCTGAGCCTCACCCTGCTCGCTTGCAAAATGCAAATCACAATTGTAGATGCTCCAACTGCTCCAAGCACCCTCAGGAGACCCGGAGCACGGTATGAAGGAGCTTTTCACAGTGGGGAACACTGTACAAGCACAAAAGGGGGCCACTGATACTTCTTTGAGGAGGCAGAAGGTCTATTTCAAAAGGCATCATAATCTTAAAAACAAAGGGCACGACATGCTAATGGTGGGATCTCGGCATTAACCAGGGAATGGACTGCCTGGGCACAGGGTTCCCCTCAGTGTGTGACTTTGGGCCATTCACATATCAGGCTTCAGTTTTTACATGTGTGAAATAGGAAACCCCCCC
>CAUYRT010022589.1:0-26878 GCA_963574885.1 Lepilemur ruficaudatus
CCACGTCTGAGCGACGTGGTGGGCACTGTGGAGGGGTGGGATATGCTTGAAAAGTAGTTGGGGAGCAGAATTAGGGGTCTAAATGGGGGAAAGGAATTCCTCTAAAACTGATTTATCTGATTAACTGTACACCTTGGTAAATTCACTGAAAATCATTTAATTGTACACTTAAGATGGAGTGTTGGTTGTACGTAGGTACAGTTGGAGCACTATGTATGTACTCTATGGACTAGTTTGACAGAGTAGGTTTTTGAATGTAACAAGATAAGTCAACTTGAGTGTTAATATATTTTGGGAAATCAGCTCACTACAAATTGTGACTGTAAACATTGGACTGTAAATGCTTTGTAGTTTTCCCCCAATTAAAAAGAAAAAAAAAAGTCATGCAACCAAAAAAAAAAAAAACAAAAACAAAACATTGACACAGTAACACTATTCAATAAAAATAATAATAGTTTTACTGTTAGGCTCAAAGAGAGTCAGTATTGCAGTGGCTTCATGAGCTATTTGCTCAAGCAGGTGGACTGATGCTAAGATATCAGAGTTGCAATAGGTCAGAGATGCAGGAGGTATCTGGAAAAGTTACCGTATGACTAAAAAGACACACGATTAGGTGATAGCTAAGAAACCATTTTTTTTCATTTTAATTAAAAATAAGCAAAGCAAAACAAAACCTTTATATGTACATTGGTAAGAGAATGTCTAACCTTCAAGAGTGGCAAATTATTTTACTGCAAAGAAGAATCCACTAAAGAATATTAACAGAAAACCTTAAGCCTCTGAGATTTCACCCCAGATTGAAAAAATAATTTGAAGTGCCAATCAGTTATTACCTGTAGATAAATGAAGTTTATTGTATACAACTCTTGTACATTGCAGAGAGCATGTGATCTAATTTGGCAATAACTTACTACCTTTAAAAAAAGAGTCTGCTTCTTTCTAAATCAATGAAATTTTCGTGGAAAAGAAAAGCAGTATCACTCTCTTCAGCACATGACTCCTCAATCTTTTCAGCACAAACCTAACAAGTCTCAAACTACTTTTAAATAAAACCAAATAATATTTTAATGTTTTAAGTATCCAGTGATATGTTTTCAAGCCACATGAATGTATTTTTATTTTACTACTTTTGTTTCATTTAGTAAATATTTTTCCTAGTAATTTAAACTTCTATGCAGACTTTTTTTTTTTTAAATCACTATTTGTTATGTTCTGATCAATACAGTTTGTTCTACTTCAACTAAGATTTCGTTTTTAGTTTCATGTTAATTTCCTCAAATCTCCCGGCAAGCACTGCCTGCCTGTCTCTTGGCCAAAATTAACAGTGTTTGAACGTATTTATTCTGAGCCGTGGTTTTTCTTTTTAACCATGAGCCAGTGTTTGAACAACCGTGAGACGCCCCCTGCACAGCTACTGGGTTTTCCTGATTCGCTGTACTCACTGCGCTGGGGGCTGGCGGCCGAAACTCGCTCCCATTGAGCACCACGCGGTCCCACTGGCCGTGCGCAGCCGGAGCCCACTCTCTCCCCGGCGAGCCGCGGGCGGCCTGGCCGGTCCTCACTCTCTGCCGGGACAAGGGCGTACACACCGGGAGGGAGGAGAGGGGAGGGCTCTAGCACTCGTGACCCAGAGGCCCAGGTCCTCTGCTCGCGCAGGCGGCCAATCCCGACTTGACTTCCTGCTGGGACACTGACTTCACCTAAGGAGGGTGGGAGGGCAGGATCTTATCACCCTGAGCCAGAGGCCTTCTGAGAGCAGCACATTGGGGACCGCCTTCCTTCAGCTGCTGCGCTGGAGTGAATTGCAAGGTGACTCAGGTGAGGAGTCGTGAAGCCCTTTGTCAGTAAGCCAGCAAACTAGAAAGGTTTTGTGTATTTAAGAGGTGATGGTTAGGGAACTCTCAGCATGTCACCCTCTTGAGCTAGGTATTATTTGTGCGGTTTATGGATAAAACAAAAGGCTAAAGAATTTCACACAATTGTAAAAGATTACTTCAAGCTGAATTTTTCCACCGAACATCAAGAAATTCATCTTAACCACTGATGTCATTAACATCTTTTGTTAATGACATCATAAGATTTCACTGTATTTACTAATTCTTTATAAATGCATCCAAACCATTATCTATATATTTATCTTTGTATTGAGTGCCATAGAGAAACATATGTTCTAGGCCTCTCAAACTTGCCCCAGGGAAGGGGCTTTTTCTTTTTTTAAATACTAATATCTGGACCCCATACCAGACCAATTAAAATAGAATTTCTGGGGTTGTGGCTCAGGAATCATTTTCTTTTAAAACTTCTCCCAGTTGAAGGGAGTCTTGAGAATCACATTCCAGATCAGTACTTGTCAAATTTCATTGCCTGTACGAATCACCTGAGTAATAAGTTAAAATGCTGGTTTCTGAGACTTTTTTCTTTAGATTTTGAGGAAAATTGCTCCAATTCTCTACTGTCCAATATGTCATCACTAGCAGCATGTGGTTATTTAAGTTTAAATTAGAATAAAATATTTAGTAGTTCACTTGCACTGGACACTTTTCAAGCACCCAATAGGCACATGCACAGATTACAGAACTTTCCTATCATTGAAGGAAGTTTTACTGGAAAGCACCGTTCCAGACTGTTAGTCATGGAAATACTAGTGACCTAGACAAAGTCCTCCCTTCATGTAGGTTCAACTATAGAAAAGGATGCAGACTTTAAGTTGGAAAGGGAAGTGCTAGGTTCTGTCCTAGTCCAAGTTCAAGGAAGGTCTCTCTGGGGAAATGAACTTTTAACTGAGACCATCTAGTGGTTGGTAATGAATGTGGAGTTCACAAGAAAGAGAAAACATGAGGACTGTCAAAAGATGAGGTTTCCTAGAGAGAAGTCCGGCTTTAAATGTTACTCACATTCATAGACTATAATGTCAGATAAGCAGATGGGAAGGCAAAGTATCATTTCATTTAAAGAATTAAAGAAGCAAACCTTTTTCACTTGAGGGAAAGGATTAAATTTAGCAGTTCAGGAAGATTTTGAAGAAATAAGTTCCCCTGTCCAAACATACACACTTATAGATACACATATATACAAGCTCTCTCTCTTCCAAAGATATAGAGCCTAAATCCAACCTAGAATTGTTTCACTTCATGATTACAAGATAACTCAATGATCAAGTGGTTCACTGAGGCTTACACTGTTGAGAATTCCCGAAAATCTAAAAGTAAGTTGGGTGCTGAGTTAGGCATAGGATATCCCAGTCCAGTGCTTTTTATATCATGCAGAGCAAACCCAAGCATAGATGACTCTGCTTAAACTAAAATGTATCTTTCAAATTGCTTTGTAAGCATTAATGCCTAAAGATAATGGTCTGTATTGGAAGAGTCCTGACAAGCACTGGAAGATCCAAGTTATAGCTTTAGCTTAATCTTTTAGCAGTGTTTTTCTGGGAAAATCATTTAATCTCTTTAAACCTCAGTTTTCTTGTATGTAAAATGGTAACAGTAAGATCGATACCCATCACCCTTTTATGTGGTCAAAGATACAATATATATAAAATATTATTATTAGGACTTCTGGTGTCTGCTCTGACATTTAAAGAGCTTGAAAGTCTTCACTCTTATTATCCCAACAAGAAAAAAAGCTGAACAAACCAAAAATCAACAACTCTTCTTAGATCTATCAGAGAAGGGAGGTCACAGGACAAACCACCTCTTTGAAAACTGAAAAAATAGGTGAACAAAGAGAATTATGGCTTGTCAGGAGCAAAAGCCACTGGAGCCAGTAATGGGTTAAATAGTAACTGGCAATGGGGTAAACAGTAATTGGCGAATTGCTGAAGGCTGAGTGTGGACTAAATTGAGAGTTGAAAATTCTGGGAGAGTGGGGTCCAGTCTTAGGGGAGCATCCACACTTCAGTGAGTTTTACTTTTAGAAGATAGAAGAAAAATTTCCTCTCGCTTCTGGCATGAGGGAGGAAAAAAAAACCATTTGAAATATACTCATGCTTTTTATATTCATATCACATATATAATATACCTTTTATTCTCTGAAACAAAAGCTTGCCATTGAGATAAACTTTATCTGAACTACAGAAAGGGAAATTAGACAATTTTTATCGCTTCTAGACTTTCTTTCTCATATAAGGAGAGGGAAAAAAAAAAGGTTAACAAATTTTTGAGGGCCACAGACCAGGGATTCTGGCCAATTAAAAGAGAATTTATCATAAGATTATAGAATGTATTAATCCTCCAGTATCTTATGACCACACTAACACACAGTAACAGTGGATCACAACTGAGAGAGCCTCAAGACACAGATTCTGTTTAAGAACTAAGAATTAAGAAAACCCAAACAAAACAAACAGGGGAGGAAAAAAAAAAGACAGTAGAGGAAATTGAAGACTCTGACACTTACAGCTATAGCAAACATTAAACACAGCCTAACTTCCAGCCAGATAAACATGAAACCTTTTTACCTTGTTTCCTATTATCTGATTCATCATGATTGGCTTTCAATAAACAATTACCAGGCTTGCTAAAAGACAAGAAAACACACAGTCAATAGAGACAAAGCAAGCATTAGAACCAGATTTAAATATACCAGGGATTTTGGAATTAACAGACTGAGAATTTAAAATGCCTATGATATATATGCTAAGAGATCTACTAGAAAGAGTAGACAACATGCAAGACAAATGTGTAATATAAACAGAGATGAAAATTCTAAGAATCAAAAGGAAATGCTAGAAAGGTAAACATTACAACAGAAATGAGAAATTCTTTTGACAGCTGAGAAAGAATTAGTGAGCTTCAAGATGGGCCAGTAGAAACTTCCCAAACTTAAATGGAAAGAGAAAACAATTTTTAAAAGGAACAGAATATTCAAGAAGTATATGGAAATTACACAAGGCATAAAATACATAGGAATACCAGAAGGTAAAGAGAGAAAGGAGAAGAATATATTTGCTCCTTTAGTAATAATGGCTGAGAATTATCTAAAATTAATGACAGACACAAAGCCACAGATCCAGGAAGCTCAGTGAACACCAAGCAAGATAAAAAAAAAAAAAATCTACACATGAGTTTTTTGGGAAATTTTTTTTGGGTTTTTTTGGAGGGTGTATTAAAAAAATCTATTGGGTGTAGGTTGCAGAGAATCAGACAAAGAGAAAATATTGAAAGAAGTCAGAAGAAAAACTAACACTTTACCTATAGATGAACAAGGATGAGAATTACGTCAGACTTCTCCTCAGAAACCATGCAAGCAAAGAGAGAGTGGAATAAAATATTCCACTATAATATAAAATAAAAAATCCACCAACTTAGAATTTTATATCCAGTCTAATTATCCCTTAAAAGTAAAGGGGAAATAAAAACACTTTCTTAGAGAAACAAAAACTGAGGAAATTTGTCACCAGTAGGGCTGCCTTAGAATAAATGTTAAAAGAAATTCTTCATGAGAAAGAAAATGGTATAGGTCAGAAACTTGGATTGACATGAAGGAAAAACATTAGAAAAGGAATAGATGAAGGTAAAATTAAATCTTCTATTTTTCTTATTCATAATTGATCTAATGGGTAACTGTTCAAAATAATGATAGCAATAATAAATTGGGTGATTTTAGCTTATGAGTAAGTGAAATGAATGCCGGCAATACTTTAAGGGAAAGGAGAGAGGCATTGAGAATAGTCTTTTGTATGGTATCTGCACTACCTGTGAATTGATATAGTGTCATTTAAAAGTAGACTTATATTAGTTGTGACTGTATATTGAAAAATTTAGGACATTTTCCAAAAAATTTTAAAAAGAAGTATAATTGATATGCTAAGAGAAGAGATAAAATGGTCAATTTTGACATATAAAATGCTCAATTAAAACTGGTGAAGGCATCAAAAGAGGGAAAGACAAAAAGGAAAACAAAGAACAAAGGAAAAAACCAGAAAATAGTCACTTTCTATATGGGAGATATTAGCCCAACTCTATCAATAATCACTTTAAATGTAAATAGTCTAATGGAAAAACATATACCATTCTAACACTAATTAAAAGAAATTGAGATTAGCTATTTTATTATAATTCATATAAAGCAGGTTTCAGACAAGAAAATTATCAGGGAATAAGTAGGGACATTACATAATGATAAAGGACTCAACTCTCCAATAAGACATAATCATGAGGTACCTCAAAGAACTAAAAGTAGACCTACCATTTGATCTAGCAAATCCCACTACTGGGTATTTACCCAAAGGAAAAAAGACATTCTATAAAAACACATCTGCACTAGAATGTTTATAGTAGAGCAATTCACAATTGCAAAGATGTGGAAACAACCCAAGTGCCCATCAATACATGATTGGATTGATAAAATGTGGTATATGTATACCAAGGAGTACTACTCAGGCATAAAAAAACATGGTGAACTAGCACCTCTTGTATTATCCTGCTTAGAGCTGGAGCACATTCTTCTAAGTGAAGTATCACAAGAACGGAAAAACAAACACCACATGTACTCACCATTAAATTGGTACTAATTGATCAGCACTTACGGAAGAAACTAACATTCATTGGGTGTTGGGCAGGTGGAGGGGGAAGAGGGGATGGGTAAATTCACACCTAAGGGGTGCAGTGTACACTGTCTAGGGGATGGGCATGCTTGCAGCTGTGACTTGGGCAGTGCAAAGGCAATTTATGTAATCAAATATTAATATTCTGAAATAAAACAAAAAAAGACATAATCATATATGCACTTCACAATAGCTGTAAAAAATATGTGAGGCAAAACCTGACAAAACTGCAAGAAGAAATAGACATAAACCCACTGTTACAGTTGAGGTCTTCAGTATTCCTCTCTTAGTGACTGACAAATCTAACAGGCAGAAAATCAGTAAGAATATAGTTGAACTGAACAGCATCATCATCATCTGGATCTAATTGACAGTTAAAGTTCATCCAATCACAGTAGAATACACATTCTTCTCAAGCTCACAAAGAACATTAACCTATATCTGGGGCCATATGAATCGTCAGAACCCATAGAACCATAGAAGGTCAAGAATAAACTCTAATATAAACTATGGACTTTAGTTCATAATAATGTATCTATATTGGTTCATTGACTATAACAGATGTACCCCACTAATGTAAGAAGTTAATGATAGGGGAACTGTGGGAGGGGAGAAGGGTTATATGGGAACTCTCTGTCCTATCTGTTCAATTTTTTTGTAAACCTAAAACCTAAAACTGTTCTAAAAATAGCCTGTAAAAATACTATTATTTTGAATCTGTGGTTATTTTATGGCAGTTAAACTATTTTTTTAAGTCTGATGAAATAAACCAACCCCATTCATTACCTTATCATATTTAAATATATGTAACATATATATTTGCTCACTTATTTAAATATATATTCAATTCATTGCATATGTTTTCAACCATTCACAAGAGAAATACAAGAGAAGTACTTATAAAGTAAGAAATGTACTGACAAGTAATATTTTATTCTTATCAATAGAATTAAAATCAATCTTTTTCATATTTAATCTCCAAACACCTGTTTATTGTTTGATGGCCTTCTGGGGTGTGTGGTTATGGGAGCTTTAAAAAATCTAGGCTAATAACTCTCCTTCCTCTAGTTGCTAAATGATCCTATGGGGTGAGGGCTCCTGTTCCTCATTTTGAGCATGTCTATATATCATGAGAAATTATGGATTATGTGAAGACAGAAAATAACCTGCTGATTCATTAGGTAACATAATTATGCATTTTAGTGTTTAAAAGAACTCTTCCTTGGTTTTTTGGAAAGGAGAAGAAATAAATTTAACACATAATTCTCAACAAGAGTTTTATTATATCACATAAGCAAACAAAATTTTCCACGAATATCCTGAACTTAGAAAAAATATGCCATATTACTGAGAAATAATGATGCTATATTGAAATAAATGTTCCTGTCCTGATTCAAAGCATATTTTTCATGTAAGATGTTTTACAATAAGGTTACCCCAATAAATAATAAACAATATTACCTTGTGTTGATTTATAAAAATAGGGTTCACAAAAAAATTAAAGCTTTATTCCTTAAAAAGCTTACTATTCTATAAGAATAATAAATTGAACCAAAGAGAGTTCTACTTATCTATTTTGAGCTTTAGAAAACATTAACATCATTCAGTCATTTATTTGTATCTATAATATACTTAATTTCATAAAATCTTTGAATAAGTGTAGAATGAAAGCATGCAATGAAATAATAGGAATAAAGGATAAAAAACTAGGAACTTAAGAGAGTCAAGATGAAAAGAAACAAAAGCTTCAGACTCTAAGGACACATACGGTTACTATCGCTGACTTTCAGTTTTGGTCTTAGTTTCACAAGGAAAAAGGTAAACCATTGGTTAGGATAGCTTCCTCTTTAACTGCTATTTTTTGTGAGGCAATTCTTCAGGAAAGAAAAGCTTTTCCTAGCAGCAAATTTTAGAAGCAGCCAAAGTGGGAGTGGATCACAAAAGGTCTATCTTTGAGGTATTTTTAAAGGTACTGTTAATTGGTTTTCCTTACATTCTTAACACTCATGAATTCATTTCACAAATTTTTATGGAGTGCCTACTGTAAACCAAATACTGTTGTAGACATCGGAATTGTCAAAAATCCCTGCACCAACTCAGCTTACATCCAAGTAAGTGGAGATAGATGATAAATGATATATTTAATATATGACATACTAAAGTGATAATGTGCTAAGAAAAAAAAATTGAGGTAGAAAGAATAGAGACTCTGTGTGTGTGTGTGTGTGTGTGTGTGTGTGTGTGTGTGTGTATGTGTGTAGGGATGCTGCATTTTTGGAAGGGTCGGCCTCACTGAGAGGGAGACGTTTGAGTACAGGCCTGAAGGAGGGGCTGGAGTGGGGAAAGAACAGCCAGTACAGAAGCCCTGAGGCATCCTGAGGAATGGAAAAGGGGTCACTATGGCTGGAGCTCAGGGGGATAAGAAGGAGAGTGATAGGTGGTGAAGTTTGAGAGGAAACAGGGATAAGTGGGGGCCTGTGGGCCATCAAGAGGACTGTGGCTATCCCTCTGAGGAAACAGGAGAGCCTCTGAATTATTTTGATCACAGAAGATGTATCAGTCATCTATTGCTGTGTAACAAGTATAACCACCCAAAATGTAGTGGCTTAAAAGAACACTAAACATTTTTTAATCTCTCACAGTTTCTGCTGGTCAAGAATTCAGGAGCAACCTGGGTAGGGCTTCCTACTAAGGGTTTCTCATCAGGTCACAGTTGGATGTGGGCTAGGGCTCTCATCATCTGTAGATGTGCTTGGGCAGGAAGGGTCCACATCCGAGGTGGCTTACTCACCTGGCTGGTAAGTTGGTTGTAGCTGCTGGTGGGAGGTCTCAGTCCCTCTTAACATGCCTCACAATAGGACTACTTGAGTGTTCTCATGACATGTTGCTTGTCCTCTGTTGCTTTCCACAGGGAAGTCCAAGAAGGCAGGAGTGTCATTGTCCTCTATGACCTAGCCTCTGAAGTCACACACCATCACTTCTGCAGTATTCTGTTAGTCACACAGGACAGGCCTGACTTAGTGTGAGAGGACACTGTCTAAAGGCATGGGTAATAGGAGGTGAGGATCCTGGGGGCCACCTTGGAGGCTGACCCAGGGAAAAGAAGAGAATGACTGGAACAGTGTCCCCACATGGGCACAAGTGTGTGGGATTTAGTGCAAAAGTAGAGGAAATAGCCTTTGTTAGGGGCACAGAAGTCATGGATAGGAACAATATACAGGTCCAGTTATAGGAAGGTGGGAAGACATGGTGGTGGGAGATAGTGCACACTCTCTTCTAATTTTTTTTTTTCTGTTTCATAGTGAAATAGGAAATAAGATAATAGATCAAGAGTGAGGACTGGGAAAGAGGTGTTAGAGTTCATAAGTACTTCAAGTTTTTCAATATCTTTTAAATGACGCAGTGGTCATTGTCACTAATCCTTGTTTGGTCATATTATAAGGAGGAAAAAAACTCTTCTTTTTGATCATTGTTCTATTATAAGAGGCACAGCTTGAGCTTTAATAAAGTGAAAAGAAAAAAGGTTTTTGTTTTCATTTTAAAGACTGATTTTTTTTTCCTCTTTGGTTTCAAGAACTCTCCTTGTTTATAGCATAGAAACTTTTATGTTATCAGCATCCTTTGGTTTGCAATTAGACTACTTTGTTGTTTCTGTTTATGGAATAGAATAAAATACAGATACTTATGTGGGCTTACAGGAGACAGTTAAAGAGTAACACATGGTCTTGTCCTAGCACAGTCAGGTTAGGACCGTCAAGGACAAACTTATAGATCACCTAAGTCAGGGTTTATTGACTTATCACAATGTGGACCGCACATCAGAGGAACTGTGAGTGTTTCATCAAACAAAGGAAAAGATAAATACAGGATTTTGAGAACAAGTGGAGTTTAGATGCAATGTAAATGAAGTAGTGTTTTGATAGGCTCAAAGCAAAGTATTTCTGTGTGTAAAGGGGGTCAATCTCAGTTCTGGACTGTGAAATGGACTTATGGTCCTGTTTCCTTGGAAATAAAGTCAAGATGTTAAATGTTGTGTTCTGAGACCCATCCCTGGGGCTCTGCACAGGGATTGTAAAGCAAGGCTGCTTCACTAGGTCACAGTGACTTACCTCCTCCAGGCAAGAGTGGAACGTTTCATTCTTAATGCAATAATTTCAAACAGCAGTGTTTCTGATAGCCCATGATTTCAGAGAATAAAATTTCTCAGTAAGTAAGCAGTAGTCACTCCAAGAATTGGGTTGTTAGGGCATTTTATGGATACAGTACACATTTGGGAGAAATACTGTTTGCTAATAAATTTGCACCTAGCTTCATCTGTGGTGCTGATTCTGGACTGATGAATAGCAGGGAAATTTTTTTTACTGTCTTATTTGAAGTCATTTTTTACTTTCTCAGACTATATTTCCATAACTTACTATTGTTCAAAATGTTGATGCATAAGTCACTGTCCCTTCCTGGGTAATCTAAGTCAAGACACATAAATAGTTTGTTTTTTGTTATTTTTAATTTGTAATATCATGAGGTTGGACAAAGTCCTCCCCAGCATACATACGTAAAATTAGACCACTTTGATTTTTAATGACTGAATTATAGTGCCTCCTGCAGTGTGTTTACCAGACCTCAGTGTCCCACAGTTGGGTTTGCCAGTTTCCAAAGAGAGGACTCGCAGGTGCTGACACTCCCATGTGACATCTTCATGGCTTTTCTTTCTTGTTCCAGATTGTCTTGGCTGGCAAGTGCTACCATCAAAGTTGTCAGAAGAAGACCTCCTGTTGCTGTGACTGGTGGGGCTCTTGGAGGGAGCGTCATACCCATGGGTGTGTCCATAGTTGCAGCTCCTTGAGTAGCAGGGCATTGTTGGATTCTGTAAGAACCTCAGAGGACGTCTCTCCTCACTATGGTGTCGTGGGCCCTGAAGCAGTTCTACTCATGCTGTTTTTTAGTAAAGCCTTTCTGCATGTCTTCCATGCCTTGTCTCCTGCAAGCAATCCTTAAAACTTAAAACAACAACAAAAAAAATCAAAAGCAAAAGCAAAAAAAAAAAAAAATTAACACAATCAACTAATTTTAAAAAGTAAAAAAATAAATGAAGTCCACATTCTCAGAGTTTCAGCTCTGATTCTACCTTACACAATGATCAAACCACAACACTTAACCTTAGTCTACAAGGCATCACGATTTTGTCAAGAACAAAGAACTCGCCGTAAGTTTGTATAGTTAAAGGCTCATCTGTTGATTTTCTCAAAAAAAAAAAAAAAAAGAAAAAGAGGGGGAAGAACCTGTCCAGGTAATTTAAAGTCTCCATCTTTAAAGGCTAAAAAATGGTCATATGGTCATAGTGTCATATTTAAACAAAGGTATCTACTTGATTTTACCCATGAAAAAATTTAAAACTGTTAAGTCCAATCTTAGGTATGACATCTTGTTGTATAAGTAATCTTGAAAATGTCCTCCAGTGAACATGCATGGCCTCTCCTACCTTGCTTGTTAGCACGGCCATGTGACTGTCTTCAGTGGTGTTCCCTAGTAAGAGGATTCACAGGGTGAGTGAGAGTCAACATGTTATCTGTGGTAGAAGGAACACAAGAAAGATCATGAGGGTGGTGAGGATCACTGATGAGATCCAGCAGAGGCCCTAAGAGAGGTGGAGGAGTAAGTGAAGAGAGAAAGGTACTGATGGAAAAGATTTCTTAAAAAAGCCTTCTTGATGGTGTAGAATAACACTAATGCTAATTAATAATTATGAAGCATTTACTAGGGGCAGGCACTGCAAGAAGACTCTTATCTGCATTATCTTGTGCAATTTTTAGAACAACTTGGTGAGTTACATGCTATTATTATTATTTTCATTTTATGGATGAGGATATTGAGGCTGAAAGAGTAACTTGATCAGATCCATGTGGCTAATAAGCAGCGCTAGCCATTAAACCAAAATCTCTCTGATTTCAATGTTTGAGTTATTAATTCTTAATATACTTTTCTAAATATTGTGATATATGTGCCTTATTCTGACCCCTTTAAATAAATCTGAAGTGCACATGCAAGTAAGGATCTGCAGCAGGTAAAAAACTATAATGTGTCTATGTGTCTTTACATGCCTGCTCAAAAACTCTCTAAGCCTGTTTCATCTACTGCCAATCAACTATACCTATTTTTTGTTTCCGATTTCTGAGTGCTCCCATGTTCACTCTGTTCCCACCGTCTTCTACTTTTCTGACGGATGTCCTATTTTCAAACTTGACATCCTGATTTCTCCCTTTAAGATCTCACATGGATATTATTCAATTTCATGAACCAAAGTCACCAATAAGAGACAGATGTATTGCCAAACAATTGCAAGAAAAAGACCTGATATACTTTAAAAAATCAGTTACATGCTATGAATATGATATGGGAAGTTTATCAATGAAAACAATAAAAATTTGACACACATGAGGGTCAAAAATCTAACACAGGCAACAAATCCAATATAAGATAAAATGTAGTTCCTTTAATATTGTCACAATTGATTTGTTCTTTCTCTATACCTATTGGTAAGAAGAAAAAACGTTCACTTAGATTTGAAGCTTATTCTAATCTGTTAATTGAAGCAGGAGCTTTATCTAATACTAATTCTGCCTCGGCAAAAATAAAAACAACACAAACAGTGCTCAGTTTATCAAACAGGCTTCCAATCCCACAAATATCTCCTTCAGGTGGTGTCCCTGTGTATGGGGGGAAGGGATGTGGCTTACAGGACGTAATGAACACGGATGAGTCAGCGTCCTAAGTTGCTAGACAGTGTGTTTTATGAATCCTCTAGTTTTGAGGACAACACACCATTTAATTTCTGTCTTTTCTGTTGGCTTTGATGGCTAATGTGTAACTCTTGCCTTTTGCTCCCATTACTTCATGGAAACTGTCAAAATCACCATTGACAGCTGTGTTGCTAAATCCAATGGTTAATTCTCTGTCATTACTTATGTGACCCTTCAGCAGCATCTGTCACAGTTGATTTCTCCCTTCTCTTTGATGTTTTTCATTCACATGGCTCCCAGAACACTACATTATCCTGTTTTTTCCCCCTCTACTCTGGAAGCTCCTTGGATGGTTCCTCCTTTTATTCCTAACCTCTTAATTTTGGAATTCCCAGAGTGCTCTTCTGAAATCCAGTCCCATATTCCTGATGCCTTATCTGATATCTCCACTTGGACATCTGAGAGATAACTCAAATTTACCCCGAAACTGCCCTACACATACTCTTCCCCTTCTTAGTTGATGGCAGCTGCATTATTCCAGTTGCTCAGACCAAAAATCTTGGGGTTCTGAGGCTCTGCTAGTCCATTGCCTTGTCTCTTGCCCAGTAGGGGAGAAACATAGATTAGGAATTTTTGTTCCTAAGATCTTGTCTCTGTGATTCACAACCCTTTCTCTTAATTCACAGTGTCCACTCTGCCATAGTGCATGATTATTTTATTTTAAAGTGTGCAAAACTGTTTTGAAAACTGGAGACCTAGGTAACCTTGTGGGTAAAACTATATATAGAATTTGAAGCTTATAATCTGAGATAACTCATTTCATCAAAATTAATTAAATGCATAAATTGTCTCTCGTAGACTTGAGTAATAATTTCAACTGGCCACATGTCCTTCGCCTCCTTTTAAATCTCCATGGGGTCTCAGATTCAACTCGTTTATTTTTTATTTTTATTTTTTTGTTGAGACAGGGTCTCTGTTGCCTGGGCTAGAGTACCATGGCATCAGCCTAGCTCATGGCAACCTCAAACTCCTGGGCTCAAACGATCCTCCTCAGCCTCCCAAGTAGCTAGAACTACAGGCATGTGCCACCATGCCTGGCTAATTTTTTTTTCTATGTATTTTTAGTTGGCCAATTAATTTCTTTCTATTTTTAGTAGAGATGGGATCTCACTCTTGCTCAGGCTGGTTTCAAACTCCTGACCTTGAGTGATCCACCCACCTCAGCCTCCCAGAGTGCTAGGATTACAGGTGTGAGCCACCGCGCCTGGCCAAATTCAACACGTTTAAACACCATCCTTCCTGAAAGGGATGTTTGCCTTTCTGGGAACAGGACCTCTTTTCTTCTTGGGCTTGTTTCTCTCCCTGCTCTAACTTTGTGGCTTCCTTGAGCCTTGCCATTTTCTTACCTGAGCCCACCCCACTGGTCCCATTTGATTGGTTCAGGGATGTCAGCCTTGCCCAAGCTAAGCCAATAGTAGTATTTCAGACCTAGTTAAAACTGAGTGATCCATTAGGGAAGGTGGGTCAATTACAGTCCTTCCTTAGAATATTTGAATTTGGTAGCACAGAGACTAAAAGGCAGTTCCTCTTTAGAGATAAATCTTATCAGAAGTAAAACTAGGGAGATGTTTGTAGCCACATTTCCAACTATGTGAAGGAAAACAGTCTGCAGTGAGAGAGTGAGACCTATCACTGCACACAGAGAGGTGCAGAAGAAAGATAGAGGAGGCGACGCTGGCCATGTTCCAGTCCCTGGATCTAGTTTTTCCGGGGGCCCAGGTGGTCAGCCTTTCAGCAGGTGTTAAGGAAGAATCTTGTACTTTATGTTATGGAGACCCATTGCTAATTAGACTAAAGAGGGGGAAAAAAGAATATATTTTCTTATATAGTTGGGAAGGACATCAAAGTAGCTAATATAATCAAAGAAATAGCAGTAGTAACCTGGCCTCCACTTAACGTCTGTAACATTTCAGGACTGCTCGTTTTCTCTTTTTATTCACCTCCCACTTCTGCTTGTCTTAGCTTTTGAATTAGTCTCAACTGGACTTCATGCAGTTAGGCTTTTTCTAGGGTGTTGTGGGAGAGAGCTCCAAGCTGCTCCAGTCTTTCATCCTTCCCAAATGGTGACCCCAAGGCTCTAGTGGGAAAGTCCCGGTTAACTTTAATGGGAAAGTCTAAGGACCACCTCTGAACCAACCACTCTGGCCCAAAGCATGGGCTACTGTGGCCAGCCCCAGCTGAGATGCTACTTCTATATCCATGGGTAGCTTATGCAGAGCTGTACTGAAAATGCAAGAAGTGGAGGGTACTGTTACTACAAAGGATATTATCATACATTCTGGGTACATATTATAGCAACCACCATCCACTATACCATTTTTTTGTTGTTGTTGCTTTAATCCTTTCTTTTATTCCATGCAGCAATAAAAATATTTCTTGCCTAAGCCAGTTGAGTTGTTTTCTCTCATTTGCAATAGTCTTGATGAATACACACTTTCCCATTTCTCCTCTTCTTCTTAGATTCTTATCTCCCTGAATGACACCGTTTACTGAATCACCCTAGTTGGAAACGTGGTAATCCTCCTCAATTTCTCTCTATCCCTCCCTTTCCATATTCCTTCCTCTCCATGTCCAATCAGATATCCTGCGATGTCAGTTCTAACTCTGACATAGCTCTACAGCCATCCCTATTGTCACAGCCATTGTCCATGCCCTCATCATTTTTTGCTCCTTAATTAGTCTTCTTACTTTCAGTCTTGCTTCTTTTCAATCTTTCACCGTACAGTAAAAGTAAAATCGTCATGTCATTTCCTTGAATAATATTTCCTCTTGGCACCCATTGCCTTTAGAGAAAAGTTAAAATTTCTTGATGATGTGTGCAGGATCCTGTGGGAACTTTTGCTAGCAACGTCTAACTTGTGTCTTAGTGTTCAGATCTCAGCATCCGTTCTCCTCCATGATCCCATTTACTTCATCACTGTGTCATCTTTGTCCTATTCCGTCATTGCTGTCCTCACCCTAAACTCTAATCTCATAATTAGGTATCCTTTATTTGCTCTTGGGACTCCTTGATATCGTGACTCCTTCTGCTTTTAGTATTTACCAGATTCCCAAACCTTGTGTTACCTATAAATCATTTATGGAGCTTTTAAGAAGCACACATTTCCTTGAACTGACCCAGACACACTACATTAGAAACATTTTTTAAATTGCCTCCCAGAGGTTCAGAAGCACATGATTTGTAGACGTAGTCACTTGGCAAACACTGTGCTTGAGTGTCTCTGCTATTGCCTGATATTGGCATCTCTGATGCTTCTTCTCTTTACTGCTGGATTCCTTCCTCTACCCACCCCTGAGACTTCTGATTGGCTGACCTGACTTTGAAGTCTCTCAGATTGACATCCTAGTCATCTCTGCTCTAAACCCTTGTGCCATCAACCCAGAATCAGCTATTTCAACTATTTCACTCCCCTACAGTTATGCGGCCCCTCCGTGATTCCAGCTCTTTGAATTTATTCTGTCTATTCTTGCTTTATCTTCTACAATTCACTCTCTAGTTCAATCCTAAATTATTTTTCCCAGCTACTTTGGTTATGTCTCCAACTATAAATTCTCCTTCTCACTCAGAAGCCCTGGACTACCATTGCTGGGTGTTCACTGATGCTTTCAAATTAGTGTAGGGCTCCCGTCAGTAGCACCCTACAGCTGAGCGCAGACGTGTGCATCTCTTCCAAAGTCCATATGCAATAAAATCACGGTGGTTGTGTGAAATTGCTATGGCATGAATATTTACACCACAGAAATCAGCAAATGCTATTTTTTTCCTGGAAGACTGGTTGCTAAACATTTCCCAGCATGTGACTGGCTCCAGTGGAAGACCAAGCAGTGGGAGCCCTAGCACCAGCCTGGAGTACCTGATACGACCCCTGCAGGTAAGAAGTGCACACCACGGACTGATACTAGCTGAAAGCAAAGGTGGACTGAGCCTAGACAGCTGGGTAGTTAGTGATCTCTAGAACTTACAAAACCCAAAACTAAGCTGCTAACTCTGCTCTAAATCTGCTCTACTCCTGCACTGGTCCATCTCAGTTAATGGCAATGACCTTCACTGAGAACTTGCACAAGTCATTTAGGCAATCTGTGCATTAAGTCCCTCATCTGTAAAATGGGCATGCTAATAGCATCTATCTTACCGGATTGTTTGAGGATTAAATGAGTTGTGATTGGTAAAGTGCTTAGAATAATAAATGGCACAATAATGACTTCCTGAAATACTGTATGTTTAAATAGTTGCTCAGACCAAAGCACTTACGGTCAGCCTTGCCTCCATCCTTTCTTTCATACCCTATATCCAATCCACCAGGAAATCCTTTTCCCTCAACCTTCAAAATATATACGTGGATCTGCCCTCATTTTACCACCTCTACTGTGACTACCTGGATCAAGCCTCCACCGTGTCATTCTGAATTATTTTAATGGTTTTCCTGCTTTCATTCTTGCGCCCTCTGCAGTCTGTTCCTAACACAACAGCCAGAATGATCCCTTTTGGTCATTCTTAGCCCGTGTCCTTTCCTGAGCTGAAAACCCTCCAATGGCTCGCCATTTCCCTAAAATAAAAGCCAAAGTCCTTACCACAGCCTACAAGGCCTTGGTCCAGCTCTGAGCTCACCTCTGACATCATCTTCTACGACACTCCCTCACTCACTTTGGCCTAGTCCTCCCAGCCATTCTGTAAGGGAGTAAGTGAGGGGAGTGTAGTGGGATTGTCAAAGCAGCAATGCGTGAGAAAGCAAGAATGGGCCTACCAAGGGCAGGGAGGGCGGGGGTGCAGGGTACGGCTTACGTGGTACAGAGCAAAAAGTAAGAATCAGTTTTAGTAGGAGCAGTTCAGGAATTTTGTCCAAAACAAAACAGGTAAGAACAAGATCTGTACTCAACCACTTGGAAATTGGCCTAGTATGAAGAAGGAAAGAAAACAGCTCCAACAAGTGCCCTGCAAAGAACCTGGCAACCTCGAATACTCCTGAGTCATAAAAATGGGCCTGGCTTTGTGGTCTGGCTTTGTTGGAGAGTTATTCGGTGTTAGGAAGCCTGTGCATGTTTTGACAGAAAAAAAATATTTGCAAACCTAGTGGTATGTGGAACCAACTCCATTAATAATATTGACCTGCTTCTTTCCTAGCAAAATGATGGGATGGCTTGCTGTAACTGAAAGTTCCTTGGGAACAGCTGGGATGTGGGTAGGATGAGGGCCAGGGTTAACACAGCAAAGAACAAAACAAAAGCCAGGGCACTTGGGAGAATCAGCCTTGATCAAACTCATGGATAGTCTTCCTTTTTATTCAGAGACAGAGAGGGCATAGACCAAGAGCAGACATACTGAGTTTCATCTTTGGAATACAGTGTTGACTGGCCAGGATTATAAACCAAACAATCAGATAACAAACTATGGAACAAAACCAAAAACTAGCCTTTGTTTGCCCAGTTTAAAACATTACACTAAGAAAAAGACCCTGCAGCACAGCAAAAGCTACTGGGTAGGAACCTGACTATTGTCTCATAACCCAGTCTCAGCTTTTGCCTCTTCTCTTTTCCTATACTGATTTCAGTTCATTGACACCGTTCCAGTGTGTACATGTACCGTTCTGGCTTTGTTTCTCATCTATTAGCTCATTGTTATTTGCCTGTTTCTAAGATTCAATACACCTTTTATGATTTCTTGGCTGTGGCTCTTCTACTCATTATACCTGCTTTGCTTAGGAGTCTATGTGTAAGGTATGTGTTGATACAGTTCACCCCAGTATTATTTAATATAATCTTCCCTGTTCCTACCCCCTGTCCCTTTTGCCACTTGTATCTTTCCCATCCTGGCTTCTTCCCAACCATGTCCTTGGGTTAATCCAGCTTACCCTCAGAGAGATGCAAGCTACTCTGTGCAAACATCTCATGACATAATAGAAAGTTCCATCATAGCACGTTCAGTCACCAAATAAATTATCCTGGCATGCTGACAGGGTCAAAGCTTAGTCTTACCCTAAGAAAATGTGTTCTAGGTGAGAATTTAGGACCTGGTCAGTGATTAAATGCTCCCGTGAATCACTTCACCCAATGAGGGCGATAAAAAATTTGGTGATGAAGCATTGCACCCCTATGTAGTTGATGCTGTTGGTTTCCCACAGTTCCCCACATAGCCAGTGCCCTCCTTCCCCAGCTGCTGAGAGTGCAGACGCTAATACTTGGACCAGCAACTTTCTCCAGAGAATCTCCCTTTGCTGACAAGAACTGCCTCATCCAGAGATGCCTGGGAAGTTACTCTCTCCTCTCCCATCATTTTATGGATTAGATTTCAAATCCAGTTTTTGTGTAGGGTGGGGCTGGGGGAAAGGAGGCTTCTCCCCATTTAATCACCATACATGGTTCTCTGAGAAAGGCTCCTAGGCTGCGACTTTAGGCTGTGTGATGCCAATTAAAATTATCCTCCCTCTCATCTTCAAATAAAATCTACCTGTGACTTCACATTTTTAGCCAATTCAAGCATTAAAACCTTTCTCCTGCACTGATTAGGGCATTATTTCCAGATGAAAGCTCTGATACATCTTTTTGGACAAGCTGTCAAACCCATGCTTCATCAAGTATGCCTTACCCCAGTAACGACTTGCATCTTTTTCAGGCAATAGATCTTCAGACATATAAAATGCAGGTACGAGGTAGTATGTTAGTCCCTCTCATCAAATTGTGTTGATGTGAGTCTCCAGAAAGAGGCATTGGATTCTGTTTCCATGGCAACTGCTTCACTGCTCAAGGGGAAAACAGGACAGCAATTGAAGTCTGTGTTAATGGCAGCTCTAAAAATAATCGGCAATGTGTTGAAATCAAGGGAAAGACCCAGGAAGCGATAGATAAAAATTATAGCCATGCCGAGTGGGATTGAAAAATAAGGTGCTGTGCAAATATTATTACCACTATAATGTGCTTTAAGAATCACAAGAGTGGTTGGTGACAAATACATTTTTGGGGAGAATCAATTATTCTTTTGTTTGTTCATTCATTTAGGTGATTATTGAATACTGATTATATACCAGGCATGGGGTAGGACCTGAAGATGCAGAGATGAGTCAGTAGTGTCTCTGTCATCCGGGATATCATGGTTTTATGACAAGAAAATTCATCATGATTGTAATGAACATTTTGTTTACCTACCCAACATTCATTCTAACCATTCCCCTCTGTGTAGCAGCCAGGAGAGTAAGGAATTGTGTGGTATTCACTCCACAGCCAGGTCCGGAGACAATTCAAAATCATTTACTATAGTTATTGGTTCAGCAGTGAGCATGTGACCAAAGTATAAACCTATATGACACTTCATCTCTAGTGAGTAACTCTGCACAAAGCTCGGAAGTGTTTGGTGAGGCCAGGTGCAGTAGTTTAGGCCTATAATCCCAGCTCCTTAGGAGGCTGAGGCAGGAGCATTGCTTGAGCCCAGGAGTTTGAGACCAGCCTGAGCAAAAGTGAGACCCCATCTCTACAAAAAAATAGAAAGATTAGCCAGGCATGGTGGCACACACCTGTAATCCCAGCTGCTGGGGAGGCTGAGGCAGGAGGATCACTTGAGCCTAGGAGTTTGAGGCTGCAGTGAGCTGTGATGATGCCATTGCACTCTAGCCTGGGCAACAGAATGAGACCCTGTCTCAAAACAAACAAAGAAGTGTCTGGTAGTTGTGGAAATGCTTATAATCTTTTTTATCTAGACATGAAAGAATCATGTAGAGTCTGTTGCTTCAGGCAGCTACTTTGTGATCAGAAGGAAAGTCAGCCTAACAATGAAACCAACCCTTGGGCAAGAGCAAAGCCAAGGGAATCATACAGAAATATACCAGACCTGACTGAACCGCACTGAAGCCTACTCTACCTCTGGATGTTCTACTGGTACTAACCGATCACATTTCTTTTTGTGGAAGCTTCAGTTGGGTTTTCAAGTTTTCTGTTGCCTGAAACAAACAAAAAGCATCCAACTAATAACAGATGTCAATGCCATGGAATAAACAAAATACTGCAAATAAGCAGGGGTAATTATTACACGTGAAAAAATAAATCAGAGGGAGAGAGAGGAGCTAACAAGTCACTCAATCTTGAAGAAAGGAGAGCAGGAAAGATTAAAGAGCTCCCTTGATATTGTGAGGAAGAGATCAGCTTTGCTGGCAGCATAGCTCCTCATTGCCCACCTATCTAACATTGCTGGTTACTGGCAAAATAGGCCTCTTTTGACCCAAGCTGTATGCAGAGGTGGATGTATCATGAACCTAAAGAAGCTTCAGCTCAAGTGCTCCTCACTTACACTGGCCCTTTGGGTGTGGGGTTGAGGTAGCGGCCTCAGCTGCACATTAGCAACTGGGCTGCCCCAGCTCAAAGGTCACTCTCTAAGGCCTGGTGGTGTTTCTGGGTTGTGCGTGGAGTGAGAGTGGGCTATCAGCACCACCCCGACATTTGCCTGGCCTCCAGTAACAACCACTGGTGGACCCAATCAAGTTTTTGGACCTCATCTTTAACCACAATGAGAAGGATATGAACTACTCTTTGATACACACACACACACACACACACACACACATATGTATATATATATATTCCATCTCTGCCTGGGAACTAAGAATTAAGCTTCACAGCTATCTAACATTGCAAATTCCAAACACGAAGGGGTGAAGAAATAAGTAAAACCTGGATGAGGTAGACCAGCTACTGCAGGAGGGGTGTGTGTGTGTGTGTGTGTGTGTGTGTGTGTGTGTGTGTGTTGGGGCCAGACACACTGAGCTATATCAAAGGGTTGCAATTCTGAGGACTTGTCTCCAGGCAAAAAACCATCTAAGCAAGAAACAGAAATTTAGAAGCAGCAAAATCCAATGACTAGGTGTGAAATGGAAGGAAATTTTCTAAACTTCAAATAATAAAAAATAAATTGCAAAAAACTATATTAAAGACTAGATAATTTTTCTATCCTCTCTGGAGAAAACATTAAAAAATTATTGCCACATAGAGAACTTATTGAGTAGTAGCCAGCCAAAAAGTGCAGGATAAATATTATAGAGCTGTATCAGGAGTTAATGGAAAAATACTAGTAGTAATCTGTTAAATGTTTGAATTTGTGGTATTTATGGTATTTGTCGACTTTTAAAAATTTTGTAACTTGTTTTTATGTTTTTTTCTGAGTAAATATTCACCTTAATGTCTAATTCTGTATTCATTTACTTAAAGAGGGTCCTCCATATGTATGTACATTGTCAGACCGACAATACCTGGATCTGTCACTTGTCTGTATGACCAGGCTATTCTCAGTCTTCCTCAGATGAGTGAGTTTGAACTAAAGCCTTTTTCTCTCTAGCATCTTCCTGCAGTCTATCAGAAGTAGGAACATGGTCAAGTTCCTACCTATTTTTTTGTTTTCTAAAAACTCAGACTTGGTAGCCCATTGTCTGAATCCTAAGATGCCACAGGCAGTGGTTTAACCGACTGCCTTGTTAGTGCCTGTATCAGTTTCCTGGAGCTGCCATAACAAATTACCACTAAGGGAGTGGCTTAAAACAACAGAGATTTATTGTGTCACAGTTCTGGAGCCTAAAAGCCTGAAATCAAGGTGTCGGGTGTCAGTGGGGCAAGGTTGTTGGCGAAGGCTCTAAGGAAGAATCCTTCCTCGCCTCTTCCTAGCTTATGGTGGCTCCTGCAGTTACTGGCATTCCTTGGTTTGTAGCTGCATCACTCCAGTCTCTGCCTCCACGTTCACGTGGCCTTCCCCCTCGTGTCTCTGTGTGTCCTCTCCTCTCCTTATAAGGGTGCAAGCCATTCACTGGATTAAGGACCCACTCTGACCCAGTATAACGTCATCCTAACTTACATCTGCAAAGGTCCTGTTTCCAATTAAGGTCACATTCTGAGGTTCCAGGTGGACATGATTTTTTAGGGGGCACGATGCAAAATATTATCCTATCCCACATAACAGGGATATTATATTCCCAGATGGGGAAGGAGTGATTCTTTTTGTCCCCGTCTCATCTTGATTCAGCCAGTTCCACATTTTAGGATCTATAATTGATACTCTTTGACTTATGGTGGGCTACATCCCAATAAACCCATCATAAGTTGAAAATATAAGTTTAAAATGCAATTAATACATGTAACCTACTAAACATCATAGCTTAGCCTAGCCCCTCTTAAATGTGCTCAGAACACTTTAGCCTACAGCTGGGCAAAATCATCTAACACAAAACTTATTTTATAATAAAGTGTTGAATATCCCATGTAAGTTATTGACAACAGAACACAGTAGAGTATAGTACTGGTTGTTTACCTTCCTGATCTAGTGGCTGACTGGGAGCTGCCACTGCCCAGCATCTTGAGAGAGTGTTGTACTGTGTCTCACTAACCTGAGAAAAGACCGAAATTCAAAGTATGGTTTCTACTGATTGTGTATAGCTTTTGTACCATCATAAGGTTGAAAATTTTTAAGTCACACAATTGCAAGTGGTTGACGATTGTAAAAATCTCTGAATCATTCAAAAATCTTTGAATGACAAGTGACTGAAACTATTTGAGTTTGTTAGGAAAAGGGTAAATTTATTGGCTCACATTAATTATGGAAAGGGCAGAGAAGATGGAACATAGAACTAGATTCTTTAACCTATGTCATTCTCTTCCTTCTCCTCCTGTGCTTCCTTCTGAATACTAGCCTCATTTTCTCAAGCTGGCTGCACTGATGGCCACGATCAGTCTCTAGGATCATACACTCACCGTTTCAGGACTAGAGAGTAAGCGTTCTCAATTTAGAAGTCCTGGGAAGTCTCATAGTCTAAGCTTGAGTAAAGTGACCAACCCTGGCACATACGCTGTCTAAACAGTGAGATCTACTCTATTTGCCATAGCTGAGCCAGGTATTCGTCCTCACGTCCACGGGTGCGATGGGGTCCATTTCTAGAAGAAAGAAGAAAAGGTGTGAGGTAGACAAAAGTTCCATGTCTGCGATCAATAAATTACAGTTCTTTTCTCCGTTCTTTCCTGTACTCCCTCCCCTTTCACAGAGTACAGAGATGTGGATTAGCAAGTGCATGGATCACAAAAAAATAATTGCTGAGACTAATGACAAAAGTGAAAGAACAGTGGTTTTGTGGTCTTGGTTGCAGTGCTCAAGTGCCATTTTTAAAAAACTGGATATGAAAAACACTCTGTACTTGAAAGTTCAGTGACTTGAATTTTAGTGCCTGCTCTACTTCTAATATCATATGATCTTTAAGAAGTGACTGACCTAACATTCTTCTTTCTCACTGTCAATATGTTTGGCAATATGAAAGTCAGCAAGAAATGTTTAAAAAATCATTTAGGAAAATCCATCTTTAAAATGATTGATTTATACCTATGACAATGCTGCTGATATAAAATTAAATAAGAGAGAAAGTCTTACAGAGTGAAAATATCACTTAATTTGAATTAGACAGTTCAGATTCTGTCGGTGCCTTGTCTGATTTTCTTAGGTCATTATTATTTACTTGTACAACCCTCAACCTGCTCCTTTTATAAAATCAGAGGGTTGTGTTCAGTTTATCTCTCAGATCTCTTCCAGTTCTAAGATTCCATATAAAATAAACTGCACCTCAGTATCTAAGCTTTATATTGTTTCCTTTTTATAAAATAGAACTGTGTTTACCCTTCTTGGAGTTTGTAGCATTTCTTGAATCTGAAAAATTCTTGGCCTTTTTCTCTTCAAATATTGTTTTCATACTATTTTTTCTTTCCTTTCTGTTCCTCAGATAAACCTTTTCACGATGTCCGATTAGTGTCTCACATTCTTTTCTAAACACTCCATCCTCTTAACTGTCTGTGTGTCAGTTTGGATATTTTCTTCTGACCCAACTTTTAGTTTACAAATTCTCTTGTCAGCTACATATATTTTGGTTTTTAGTAAGTAAACTTTGAGGTATTTATTGGTAGTTTTCTTTGTACATATTTTGTATTGAGTTCAATGATTTTCTTGAATCGTTATATTGATGTCTGTTATCAGTTTGAAAATTCTCTGTCATTGTCTTTTTAAATATTGTTTCTATCACATTGTCTTTATCTTTTCTTCTGGACATCCAATTACACATATGTTTGACTTTTTAACTGTGTCCAGTGCATATCTTAAATTCTCCGTTTTGATTTTGTCCCATTTATTTTTCTCTCTGATACTTAGTTTTTATATTTTCTAGGGACTTGTTTTTGATTTCATAAACCTTGTATTCTGCTTTGTCCTATCTGCCTTTAAACCCAAACAAACAATTTTTAGTTCCAGATTTTTCAAATTTTTCAGATTAAGAATGTCTATTTGATTTTTTAATAGGTTCCAATTTTATGTTGAAATTTTCCCTCTCCTCATCTTTTCTGTTCATCATTTGCTTTATTTTCTTTGATATATTAATCTCAGTATTTTAAAGTCTGAGTCACCTGTGGATCTCTGTCTCTCTCTCTCCCACTCCCTTTAAATCATTATCTCTATTTTATAGGTAGGAAAACTAAAAAACTTCATGAAAAATGAAATTCATTGTACAATGTATAATATAGTCAAAGATCTTGAAAGAGAATTGGTATCTTAACCATCATTTCTCACCTTTAAATCAATAAACATTATTCCTCTTTAGAGGAGGTAAAAAAATCACCCACATTAAATCTACTGAAAATAAACATCATTAAACACCATTAAATGATGAATAGCTCTAAAATCTCTCTAACCTCTTTGCATTTGTTAACTAGCACTTTAGAGTAAAAATAATTATGGCTTTTGTTATGGCTCCATATTTCTTTAAAATGTCGAGTATTATGCAATTACACAGGCCATTAAAAATAGTGACTAAAATAGATTTCCAATTCTGGGAATAGATAAGAACTAATGCCATTTGGTTTTAAACAGAATTGTAATTATCAAACTAAAGGCATAGCAAAAAATGACATCACTAGAAGGTTGCCTCAGTCTACTTACTGTTCACCATTTAATCAGACACTATTTAATCCCAGTAGAAAGTCTAATGAATTCATGGATCCACCTCCTAAGCACATCAGGGAAGTGCTATACACTAGACAGAGCAATGGTGGTAGAATATCTTATTTAAACTTTTGAAATAACAAAACAGTACATTTTTTTCTTGTTTTGGCAACAAGATCTTTAATACTCTGTATTTGTGGCATACTATAATATTCAAAGATTAAAATAAGCAAGAGAACACCACAATACACTTGAAATAAGACTATGCTGGGCCAGGCGCGGTGGCTCACGCCTGTAATCCCAGCACTCTGGGAGGCCGAGGTGGGTGGATAGCTCAAGGTCAGGAGTTCAAGACCAGCCTGAGCAAGAGCGAGACCCCGTCTCTACTATAAATAGAAAGAAATTAATTGGCCAACTAAAAATATATGTAAAAAATCAGCTGGGCATGGTGGCGCATGCCTGTAGTCCCAGCTACTCAGGAGGCTGAGGCAGGAGGATCGCTTGAGCCCAGGAGTTTGAGGTTGCTGTGAGCTAGGCTGATGCCATGGCACTCTAGCCCAGGCAACAGAGTGAGACTCTGTCTCAAAAAAAAAA
>CAUYRT010022591.1:0-12491 GCA_963574885.1 Lepilemur ruficaudatus
CTCGAATGTTTATAGCAGCACAATTCACAATTGCAAAGTTGTGGAAACAACCCAAGTGTCTGTCAATACATGAGTGGATTAATAAAATGTGGTATATGTATACCATGGAGTACTATTCAGCTATAAGAAACAATGGTGATATAGCACCTCTTGTATTTTCCTGGATAGAGGTGAAACCCATTCTACTAAGTGAAGTATCCCAAGAATAGATAAACAAGCACCACATGTACTCACCAGCAAATTGGTTTCACTGATCACCACCTAAGTGGACATATAGGAATAACATTTATTGGGAGTGGGGCAGATGGGAGGGGGGAGGAGGGGATGGGTATATACATACATAGTGAGTGTGATGCGTACCATCTGGGGGATGGACACGCTTGAAGCTCTGCCTCTGGGAGGAAGCGGGGGAAAGGCAACACACGTAACCTAAACATTTGTACCTCCATAATATGCTGAAATAAAAAAAAAAAGAAGCCATCTCTGAGTGGCAAAGGGGGGAGGATGTCTTGCTGGTAGGCTTCTAAAGACCTTTTTATGAAGGAAAGTCTGATAGAGAATAGTACTCTCAGAAAGATCAATGAAAAGACTGTTATAGGAGTGGTGCCAATTAGTGTGACTTTATAACTTTTAAAAAATTTTTGTGGTTTTCTAAATTGCCTCAACCAAAATAAGTATTATTTTTTAAAAGGCATAGGCCTCAGAGCATACCCAGAGTAGTTCAGAGGAGTGGGCAGTGCCCTGGGCAAGAGAGACACAGGATGTGAAGGAGGGGAAGACAGTAGCCCAACCTACCAGCAGAAAGTACACTGGATCAAGAGAAGCCACGTGGGAACCTGGGTGAACAGGGCATACCATGACAGCTCTGCTTCTTATTGGCTAGGTGACCTTGAGCTGCTTATTTAATCATTTTGTAAGTCAGTTTCCTCACCTAAAAACTGAGACGATAATGTATTTACCACATAGAGTTGTTCGTAACCTGAGTAAATACATATCAAACACTCATTACAATGCCTGGTGCATGATAAATGTGCTTTAATTTTGGCTATTAGCTATTACTATTATTAGAAAACAAGAGAGGGTACATAGTATGAGTGACAGTATTGAAAAAGCTAAAAAATAAAAATAAAAAGAACTTCTCCCACCGTGAAAGAGGGCATTGACGTAAATCTCTTGGATCCTGGTAGAGGATGCCTCCTCATCCACAAACAAAAGACCTTGTCTGGGGTAGCTCACCCCCTCCCCATTGTGAAATTATTACAGAATACATGATTCTGTGTTTTTTTATCTCTTTTCCTGAACTATGCCTTTACTAAAACCTTGTCGTTCCAGGGCTTAAAAGTGAGAAGCACTCGACTATCAAAGGCAGGTGCCTCCCCAAGTTTCTGGAATGTGACGCACCTAGCAGAAGGGAATCTTGGCCCCTGATACCCTAGAGATACGTGAAGGACAGAATACTAAAGTTAAACTACCAAGAGCTGGCTAGAAATCTGTCAGTTCTGCCAAAGGCTGGCCCTATAAATGGGTTTTTGTGATGTTTCTTTTTCCCACCCTCTAGTAGTTGCCTCAAATCAATTCTTTTTATCATTATTATTTCAGAGTATTACAGGGGTACCAATGCTTGGGTTATGTAAATTGCCTTTGCACTGCCCGAGTCATGGCTACCAGCATGCCCATCCCCCAGACAGTGTGCACTGCATCTGTTAGGTGTGATTTTATCCATTCAAATCAGTTCTTGATAGCATGGTGGCTTTGGTATTCACGGTCCTCGAAAGCTTCTCTTGGCTATCATTTTAGGGGAAAAAACAAATTCTGTACCCTAAACCAAAATAAATGCAGGACAACATGGAAAATCCCTTCAAATAGGCAGCCAAGTTTGTAGAATGAAAGGGTCAGAGGGAGAAGGAAGTAGGGTCAGACAGCCTAGCCTGGTCACAAGGTTTGAACATAGCTGGGACCTAGATGTAGAGGAAGCAAACTGGTTTGGGGAAGCCAAAAAAGGGAAGGCAGTCTTCTTACTACCCCTTCAGATGTGTAATTCTAGACACACTGGGTGGAACTCTTCCCAACACAGAGCTTGAACCAGTTGAGCAACCCCAAGAGCTCCCAGGGAACAAGAAATCTGAAGGAACTTGTGATGGGCAGAAGGTGAAATCTCATTAGAAACCTGTTTGCTTCTTCAACCCACACCAAGTAGGATTTTGGCACTTCTGAAGAATCTCCTCCAGCACCTGCAAAAAAAAAGATACACGTCTGAAGAGGAAGACAATGCTTTTTGCTTTTGGTCACATGTCCTAAGAGCTGAGAGCAATCATCTTGAGGTTTTGAAGACTCCCAAGAGAGAAGGTCTTTATTTTAGAGAAAATCTGACTACAGAAGAAGTAACAGGAACATGTACCAAGAGCTTCACACAGGTATGTGGTTTTCCTTTTTATAAAGACAAGGTCTCACTCTGCCTCCCAAGCTGGAGTGCAGTGGCATGATCATAGATCACTGTAACCTCAAACTCCTGGGCTCAGGCAATCCTCCTGCCTCAGCTTTTCAAGTAGCTGGGACTGCAAGTATGTACCACCATGCCTGGCTAATTTTTTAAATTTTATTTATTTATTTATTTATTTATTTGAGAGAGAGTCTCACTCTGTTGCCCGGGCTAGAGTGCCATGGCGTCAGCCTAGCTTACGGCAACCTCAAACTCCTTGGCTCACATGATCCTCCCGCCTCAGCCTCCCCAGTAGCTGGGACTACAGGCACGTGCCACTATGCCTGGCTAATTTTTTCTATTTTTGGTAAAGACGAAGTCTCACTCTTGCTCAGGCTGGTTTCGAACTCCTGAGCTCAAATGAACTGCCCGCCTTGGCCTCCCAGAGTGCTAGGATTACAGGTGTGAGCCACCACACCTGGCCTTAAATTTATTTTATATTTTGTAGAGATGGTGTCTCACTGTGTTGCCCAGGCTGGTCTTGAACTCCTGGCTTTAAGTGATCCTCCCACCTTGACCTCCCAAAGGGCTGGGATTACAGGCGTGAGCCACCATGCCCAGCTCATTTTCCTTGACTCTTGATTGCATCCCAGCAATATACAGGAAATTAGGGAAAGAAGTCATTTGATTTCCAGAATGGTACCAAGAAATAGATAGCATTGCTAGAGATTGGGGGATCAAGAAAATAATTTTTGTCTTTGATGTAACCGTGGGGAGGGAGCTCTGCGGCCAGCGAGGGTACGGGAGCAGGTTCCAGGAATTGAAAGAAGAGACGAGTGCCAGCAGGCAGATGATACATACTCTTTATTGTCGGGGTGATGCAGCATGCAGTGAGAATAGGGCAAGTGCTTATATGTGGCTCAGAACAACAGTGGCAACATGTCAAGCAAAAGTGTGATCACATGGGTTCACACAAGAGATCACACCTTGGTTACATAAGTGTGCTGACTCATGCCTCGCCAGAAGGGTGGCTAGCTGGGGGGCCAGGCTGGAAAAAGCACTTCAGCAGTCATCTTAGTTCGGCCTAAGAAACCTATTGCCTATACAAATGAATTTTCCCTTACAGTAACTCACTGCAGAAATTCCACCGTAGACACTGGCATTACATGGAGGCGGACTAGTATTTATTTTCATATTACACAACAAGCCCCTGCTCCCTGCTGCTTATACCTTTCCACTCATACCCAATGATTTAAGCAGCTCTTAAGAGTTTGGGATCCCCATATACGTCCTAAGATAGGTGCTGCGGTAACTACTGTGCAGAGTCTGCAGTGCAAATTACTACTGTGCTTTAAAATGTACCTCCATGCTCAGTATAAACTCTCTAAGATAACATATGAAAGTTTCGAGTTATTTTTATTTTGAACATTGCAGTGGATTTTTTTTTTTTTTTGAGACAGAGTCTCACTCTGTTGCCCGGGCTAGAGTGCCATGGCGTTAGCCTAGCTCACAGCAACCTCAAACTCCTGGACTCAAGCGATCCTCCTGCCTCAGCCTCCCGGGTAGCTGGGACTACAGGCATGTGCCACCACGCCCAGCTAATTTATATATATATATATATACACACACACACACATATATATTTTTACTTGTTGAGCTAATTTCTTTCTATTTTTTTAGCAGAGATGGGGTCTCGCTCTTGCTCAAGCTGGTCTCGAACTCCTGACCTCAAGCGATCCTCCCGCCTCGGCCTCCCAGAGTGCTAGGATTACAGGTGCGAGCCACCGCGCCCAGCCTTTACATTGATTTTTAAATTTAACAAGCTTAAACTAGCCATTTCACATCTTAACCACAAAGCATCTGAGTAGATTAATAGCTGCCAAGATTCTCCCACACATAACAGACATATTAATTAGCTGTTGATATGGCTTCTTAATAAATGAGTTAGAAGAGCTTCAGTCCTGGAATAAAAGTTTATTGAACATCTATTTGAAATATGATTGACATTACACTGGGAGCTATACTTTCAAAGAAGTGTATATATGTAAAAAAATTTAAAAAAAAACCTCTTGCCATCAAAGAGATTACAGTCTATTTATAAAGACAGACACTACTAGTGAAAAGTTTTAAAAATACAAAACAACTATACAGAGGATATCATTAGGCAGTAAATGAGCAGTACCACAGTGAGGGCTGTAGCAGCTTATTGAGGGAAGTCATTGCCCGTTGCCGTAACTTGAAATCAGAGAAGTCTTTTTGGAGCAAGTAGAACTTGCACTGTGTAGGTGATCAATAGAACTTATGTTTCCACGAGTTTTGACAATGTTGTGAATATGAATTCAGATTTCAGAATTACTATGCTATTGTGCTCAGCTACATTTTTCAAAGAATTTATTTATTTATTATTAATTTCAGAATATTACAGGAGTACAAACAGTTTGTTTACATATATTGTCTTTGCCCCTCCCAAGTCAGAGCTACAAGGGTGAACATCCCCCAGACAGTGCGCACCATGCACATTAGGTGAGATTTATACCCATCCTCTCCTCCCCCTCCCACCTGCCTGATACCTGATGAATGTTACTACCATATGTGCACACAAGTGTTGATCAATTAGAACCAATTTGATGGCGAGTGCATATGGTGCTTGTTTTTCCATTCTTGTGATACTTTGATTAGAAGAATGGTCTCCAGTTCCATCCAGGTTAATACAAGAGGTATTATTTCACTATTTTTTTATGGTGGAGTAGTACTCCATGTTATACATATACCACATTAAGCAAAATAAATCTTACAATTTTTAAACTACTTGTATATCTTTTACTTAATATAAATCTTCAGGATTTATGCCTTAAATTTTTTATTATTTTCCACTTTTGATATATTGCTTCACAGTTGTTTTCAAGTTTCATGTGTAAGGTTTGCTATCCGGATCCACCATTACCCTGAGCTAAGAGTGTGAAGGTTTCAGTGGCACGGCCTATCAATAGTATCCTCTCTTTCTTTTTCTCCTTCCCATTAACACCCAGGTAAGCTTTAGAAAACACTTCAGAATCACATCATGAAAAGTCACATTTTAATCATAGCAGGGAAATTATACAGAATCTTACTGAGTGGGACGTTTTTATGCATATATGAATCTAAGTCAATTATATACATGACTTGTCCCAGTATATTGTAATCTCCTTGAGAATTATGCCCATGTTTAATTCATGTTTGTATACTGTCTTCTCTGCTACACACATTTAACATGGTGACCACTCAATAAATGTTTATTGAACTGAAGCCAACATTAACGGTATAGATGTGGAAGAGAGTAATAGCAAAATTCATGAGAAATTAACAAGTAGACAATTTAAATTCAGATATCCTGTTTGGAAACATTTTTATCTGCTAAAAGTATTTGAACAATACATATTCAATTTGCTGATCATATTTTCTATTACATCTATATTTGTATTTTTGGCATCCAACCAGATTATGTGGCATTTTAAATAGTTTATTAAAAATATATGTCTCTACACAGACGTAAGATAATAGGGCTTTCTTGGAAGAATCTACTTGCTTTTCTTACTAATGTTTGCTTATTAGCAATCAAAAGGTAGGTTTTCCTCATGAATTTAAATCAGTTCTATTTCTCACCATTTTTAATACATTACTTCAGTGAGATGATGCACAAATAAAATTTTGGATATTCTTAGAACTCATCAATACCCACTTACATGAAGGTTTCCAGTACTACAGATTCCATTCACTTATTTTATGTGTCCTATATGTCAGGGTAAATAATGAATTTGGGTTGTTTTTCTTTTTTTTTTCTTTTTTCTTTTCTTTTTTTTAGATAATTGAGTGAAGAACCTGTTTCTTTTGCTGAGTCTTTTCAGTCCAAGATTAAGAAACTTTTGAAAGAACAAAAATGACAACAGACCTCATGAGGACTTTTAATGTAAATTAATTTGGGGTGGGGGTGTTCTAATTATCTCTGCCTTATATCATAAAGAGATGTCATAATTATATACAGTACCCAAATGAGGAAGAAAGTGATTCAGGCTCTCAAAATACACTGCTGGATGGAATTATAGCCACATCTTCTATGCCACCAAGCTAGGACACAGAAATGTTGACTGTCTACAAATATATTGCATGTTTCACAACTCTGATAATGCAAACCTGCCCAGATTCACTTTGGAAGTTATCTCATCAATTGTAGTGTTCACATTATGGATCCAAGTTGATTTTATTATCTTATCCACAATTTTAGCTACAATTTTAGCTATAATTAGCTACAATTCTGAGCCAGAATTATGTAGAAGAAGAATGCTCATTGATATTCCAAGATGATTTGAGGATAAGCCCACTAACTAGATGACATTTTTTTCCAAACTTGCTCATGTTGGTATTTAAAGTATCTGTAGTTTGTATAAGTGAAAACATAGGTATATGGCCTGGACCAGTGGCAGTCTTCCAAATTTGATTGAAATAAGTGTTTAAAAATAAGATTGTAAGGGTTTTATCATTATCTTCATTATCATATACTTATTTTAGTACCTTGAAGCTCCAAATTTCTTTTTGGAGCCAATTTATGTAAAATAGATCTGATGTTACTTTATTTATTTCTTTTTAATTCAGGATAATATGGGGGTACAAACATTTTGGTTACATGAAATGAATTTGCCTCACACAAGACAGGGCCACAAGCTTGTCATTCCCCCAAACAATGGGCTCTGTCTCCATTAGCTGTGGGTTTACCCACCCCACTCACTCTACCCCCATCCCTGCACCCGCCTACTTGATCAGCACCCAGTGAGTGTTACTATGATCTGAGCACCTTAGTGTTGATCAATTAGTACCACTTTGATGGCGAGTACACGTGGTGCATGTTACTCCATCCTTGTGATACCTCACTTCGAAGGATGGGCTCAATCTCTATCCAGGATAATATAAGAGGTGCTAGATCACCATTGATTTTTGTGGCTGAGTAGAACTCCATGGTGTACATATCCCACATTTCATTAATCCACTCATGTATTGATGGGCACTTGAGTTGTTTCCACATCTTTGCAATTGTAAATTGTGCTGCTATAAACATTCGAGTGCAGATGTCTATATTACAGAATGTCTTTTTTTTCCTCTGGGTAGATGACCAGTGGGATTCCTGGATCAAATGGTATTTCTATTTTTAGCTCTTTGAGGTATCTCCGCAGTAATTACTTTCCACAGGGGTTGTGCAAATTTGCAGTCCCACCAGCAGTGTAAGAGTGTTCCAATGTCTCCACATCCACGCCAGCATTTGTTATTTTGGGACTTTTTGATAGAGGCCATTCTCCCTGGAGTTAAGTGATATCGCATTGTAGTTTTGATTTGCATTTCCCTAATGATTAAAGATGTTGAGCACTTTTTTTAATATGTTTTCTGGCCATTAGTCTGTCTTCTTTTGAAAAGTTTCTGTGCATGCATGTCGTTTGCCCATTTATTGATGGGGTTGTTTGATTTTTTTTCTTTTTGATTTTCTTAAGTTCTATATAGATTCTTGTTATCAGCCCTTTATTGGATGTGTAGAAAGCAAATATTTTCTCCCATTCTATAGGTTGTCTATTTGCTCTAAGGACAGTTTCCTTGGCTGTACAGAAGCTTTTAAATTTGATCAGATCCCATTTGTTTATTTTTGTTGCTGCTGTGATTGCTTTGGGGGTCTTTTTCATAAATTCTTTACCTAGGCCTATGCCTAAAAGAGTCTTCCCCACATTTTCTTCCAGAATTCTTAAGGTTTCACGCCTTAGGTTTAAGTCTGTTATCCAACATTAGTTGATTTTTGTGAGAGGTGAGAGGAGGGGATCCAGTTTCAATCTTCTGCATTCGGATATCCCATCTTCCCAGGACCACTTATTGAATAGAGATTCTTTTCCCAAAATATACTTTTGTCTGCTTTGTAGAAGATTAGATGACAATATAATGATGGTTTTATATATGAGATCTCTGTCCTATTTCAAAGATCTACATGTGCCAATACTATGCTATTTTGGTTACTATAGCCTTATAGTAAAGATTGCAGTCTGGCAGACTGATGCCTCCAATTTTTTCTTTGTGCTTAAGATTGCTTTGGCTATATGAGGTCTTCTCTGGTTCCAGACAAAGCATAGAACTATTTTTTCTAAATCTGTAAGAATTATGGTGGAATTTTGATAGTGATTGCATTAATTCTATAGATCATTTTAGGTAGACAGACATTTTAACAATATTGATTCTACCAATCCATAAGCATGGTAGAGATTTCCATCTGTGCACATCATCTACAATTTATTTTCTCAGTGTTTCGTAGTTATCCCTATAAATCTCTTTCACTTCTTTCATTAAATATATTCCTAAATATTTAAATTTCTTTGATGCTATTGTGAAAGATGTTGTGTCTTTGATTTGATTTTCAGCTTGACTGTTATTGGAGTATATGAATGCCACTGATTTGTGTGCATTAGTTTTGTTTCCTGAGACTTTACTGAATTTGTTTATCAATTCCAGGAGTATCTTGGCTGAATCCTTGGGATTTTTTAGATATAATAGCATATCATTAGCAAAGAGTGATACTTTGACCTCTTCTGCCCCCTTTCGTACACCCTTAATCCCCTTCTCTTGTCTGATTGCTCTGGCAAGGTCTTCTTTTAAGATATATTCTTGAATTCCACATTGTGGTTGCAGTCATTTTATTATACCAGTCATTCATTATACCATTCTATTATACCAGTCATTCTATTATACTGTATTACAGTACTCGGGTATACACACACACACATACACACACACACACACACACACATATATATATTTGATGAAGCATTCTTGTCAATTTTCGGAAAAGCTACCAATTGTCACATATTTGATCCAAAGTCCTAATCAGGGCAAAGTAAAACCTTGCATGTAATCTGTACCCTTTAGCACATCTGGAGTAACTTTTCGGTGATAGAGAATAGTCCTTAGTCACTTGGGATATAGATTTAGCAATTTTTAATGTAATTACTTGAGCTCATCCAATTAGTAAAGAACTTTATTGCTTCACCTGTATCTTCTTGATTAGACATTTCTCCTCTTTATCACCTTACGCTCCTATATTCATCATCATTCAGGACTCCACTCAATTCTCACAGCATCCATTCACCCAGTCATTCATTAAATATTTATTAGGTTCCTACTATGTGCCAGGCACTGTGCTAAGTGTGTGGTAAGCAAAATTGGAAATATTGTCTTAAGTCATAGAGTTTAACGTTTAGCAGGGGGATGTAATTAAATAACAACCGTAAAATATAAAATAACCACCATGATTAGTGCTATTTAAGAAAGTAGCATGGTATTCTGAGAGTTTAGGAATGGGTTATTTGCCTCTGGAGAATTTTGTGTCATTTCTTCTCAGGCAGTATTTTAGTCACTGTCCTCTCTGTGTTCCTGTCATGTTCCTGCCCTGCCCTATCATTTGGTGTACATATTTTTATTATGTCACTTATCAAATTACATTATAAGAATTTCTTCATATGGCTATATCTCTTAGAGAACTGTAAGCTCAGGCTTTGAAGATAGACATGAATGGGTTCAAATTTCATTTCTCCTGTTTGGATGCTATGACCCTGGGCAAATTACTTAACCTCTCTGAACTGCAGTTTGCTCACCTGTAAAATAGTGATAATGGTACCTTACTTATTGTGTTGGTAAGAATTAAATCATAGTATATAATGCAGCTATCACAGTACTGGGAATAAACTCTCTTCCTTATTGGTCAGAGGCATTTTACAACCACCTTTGTCCCTTAAGTAAAGCCTAATTCATCATAGCTCCCCAATACATGTTGATGAATGGATTTTCATTACAGAACATCTCCACTTTAAGACAGTAAGTATTACTGAAGACATATACTAACACATTATGTAAAATTCAGACTGTATATACAATGCACCTTGATATTCTGTAGCTGCTAACCAATTTTGTTTTAGTACTATAAGATATTGTTAAATGCATAGGTAATTTTTTTTGTAAGGAGCTGACCTTTCTTGAGCAGCCCCAAATGAAAGGAGAGGAAAGATTAAAAAGGGAGAAAATTACTGGCTGCATTTATTAATCAACAATTATCTAATTTTGTGCCAGGAAAGAGAAATGTAAGACATGATTTCTGTAGTTAAGGAACTTACGATCTATTTAAGAAGACTAACTCATGAAACTATTATAACAATTAAGTGCAAAATTGTGTGGTGCTGGTTCTCAGTGCAGTAGGGGTCCATAAAAGGGAGAAATTAGTGTGAGCTGCACAATGTCAGGGAAAGTTATTAAGGTAAGGCTTCAAATGAAAATGTGATTTTTGAGGACTAGGAAGAAAAATACAGACAAAGAGAGATTATTTAGATTATTTTTAAAACCTTTATTGTGCCACTGTTCTTTGTTTTTCAATTCCATACTTGAAAAAAGAAATTGACTTGAACCTCACACATTTAAACTAAAATATTTTCCCTCATAGTTGACACAAAATGCTTCTTCATATGAGGCCTATTAAAAAGTATTTCTAATTCATAAGGTGAAAAAGAGAAAATAGTTTTATGTGTAATGTATAATAAAAGCAACCTTTATGTAAGTGCTTCACTATTACATTATATTATGAAGTGTGATGTCAGTTGTAAACTTTAAGATCTTATGTGCAACAATGTAACTGCTTGATTATGGTATAGACCATATTCCAATAATAGAACTGTTTCCCTTAAAATGAATGTACATTAAAAATATTAAATTGCATGACCAAGTTTCAGGTTTTATTTTAAAGATGAATATTGACTTTATTAAATCAGATTCTTATTTAAAATTTCTGACATCTCATAACTTTTCTGTTTCTTATGAATTTTTACTTTGACTGTCTTTCTCCAGTATATTTTAATGGAAACAGGAAGCATGGGGTGGCTTAAGGATAAATCAGTTATAGCAAATTGATGTTCCCATTGTATGGCTGGGTATGTATTAATGCATACAAGATTTAGGTAAGCTTAGACTATTGTTGCTTCAACCTTTGAGAGAAACTAGTATAATAGTATCTGTAAATTTATCCCAGCAGACTATGAATGCGCATCTTTCTCATGTTATGTCAATAGTCTGCTTATGGGGTTCTCAATAATATAACATGAATAAATTCAACCCCCCCAAATGTACATTATTCTAGAAAGATAAGAAAAGTACTGACACATTTTAAAAAATCATGGAAGATGTTGGGAATACCCTTTCAGACATCGGCCTAGGCAATGAATTCTTGAAGAAGACTCCCAAAGCAATCACCGCAGCAACAAAAATAAACAAATGGGATCTGATCAAATTAAAAAGCTTCTGCACAGCCATAGAAATTATCATTAGAGCAAATAGATAACCTACAGAATGGGAGAAAATATTTGCTCTCTACACTTCCAATAAAGGTCTGATAACAAGAATCTACCTACAACTCAAAAGAATTAACATGAAAAAAATCAACCCCATCAATAAATGGGCAATGGAAATGAATAGAAACTTTTCAAAAGAAGACAGAGTAATGGCCAGCAAACGTACAAAAAAATGCTCATCATCCCTAGTCATTAGAGAAATGCAAATCAAAAGCACAATGAGATACCACCTAACCCCAGTGAGATTGGCCTCTATCAAAAAATCTCAAAACAACAAATGCTGGCGAGGATGTAGAAAGATAGGAACACTCTTACACTGTTGGTGGGACTGCACATTGGTGCAACCTTTGTGAAAAAGAATTTGGAGATTCCTCAAAGAGCTAAAACTAGAATTACCATTCGATCCAGCAATAGCATTATTAGGAATCTACCCAAAAGAGCACAAGACATTCTGTTATAAAGACATCTGCACCCGAATATTCATGGCAGCACAATTCACTATTGCTAGGTCATGGAAACAACCCAAGTGCCCGTCAATTCATGAGTGGATTGTTAAAATCTGGTATTTGTTCACAATGGAATATTACTCAATTTTAAGAAATGACAGTGAGTTAGCACCTCTGGTATTATCCTGGATTAAGCTTGAGCCCATTATTCGAAGTGAGGTGACACAAGAC
>CAUYRT010022592.1:0-15565 GCA_963574885.1 Lepilemur ruficaudatus
GATGATAGAAAAGGTTAAATAAATGTGGAGGATCTCAAAGCTGAGAAAGTTTTTCTCTCTTTCCTTGCAGAATGGCCTGTAGTCAAACTATTTTGGAGCCATTGGCTGGAGCAGCAACAGCTACAGAAAAACAGAGAGAAAGTACTGTGGAGCCTCCTACAGCCCCAACTGTCATAGGGAGATTCCAAAAGTGTCTGAAATGCCAGAAGATAGGAAGAGCCCTCCAGGTTGGAAGAAGAAGGAGACAGAGTGTGTTGCTACAACCAGAGGCCACAGTGAATCAGGCAAGTGGATGATACAGATTCAGGACAGGGACAGGGTTGATGGCCAAGACCTGGCAAGATGAGATGCACCTCAGCGGTGGCCTATAAGAACACACAATAGGCCAGAACTACAAGTCTACCTCCCTCCCTACCCTGTCCCCAATCCATGCTGACACAGGCTTCTTGTGGACCCTGCTGCTGCCCTAGGAGAAGAGAAGGAAAGGGGAAGAATTGGGAGAAACAGGATTGATTTAGTAGTTACCTGAATGATATTGGATTTTAAATAAAAAATGACTAAGTTACTTTAACTTGCAAGATTTAGTTTTCTGCACCAGAAAAAGAAAAATGGGTAGCTCATGAGCTAAGTTGAATTCAGATATTGAGAAGCATGAAGGTATCCTTCGTGCATTCTCGACTTCACACTCAGTTTTAAAGATAGATACATTGAAGACAGGGTTGGGGGGCTTGCCTCTGAATTTAAACAGAGTTGGAGATTAAACCAGATATGCACTCTTGATTTTAATCATTGCTTTACACAAAAAGGTGTAATTTCCAAGAACCACCATGGAGTGATTTGGAGCATTTAAAGAAGGAAGCATTTTGCCAACACATTTCCTTTGGATGTGATGAATCCTGCATGGCCACCGCCAAGCTGTGCAAACAAAGCCAAAACTGAAATCTCTAAATAATATGTTCCTTTCCTTAATCCCCATCTATTTGGACACATATCCGTGTGCATTCAAGTTGGCATCAGGATACTTGGAAGGTTTATAACCTTCATTTGCAACAATTGAGATATGCTGCTTAGATACGGAGGCAACGTAATATGGCCATTTAGCAGGAAGGCTCTAGAGTCAGTCTGGCTGAACTTGAGTTCTTAGTCTATATTTTACTACCTATGTCACCTTAGGCAAATTCTTTAACTTCTCCATGCCTCCATTTCCCTTTTTATAAAGTATTAATTATATTATCTATCTCTTGAGTTATCAGAAATCTTAAGCCAACATGTCTATATACAGGGGTGTATAAAGGAATGAGTTCTCCATTAGTTCAGATGTTCAAGTTTAGGCTGGACAGCCACATGGTGGGGATGTTGCTTAGGGCTGAATAACTGCTGAATTTCTTTCCAACTTGGACGATCCTTTAGAAAAGAAGCCCCAGTGCCAAAGAACAGAATTCGCTTTGAGATAAACCCAACTGATGGCTCTCCTTTGGAAAAGGAGGCCAAAGACACACAATCTATTTCGGACTGAGACAGAAATAGGCCAAGTCACCCCTGTTGACTCAGCAGCCAGAAAATCATGGAGAGAATACTGGATTTATAGCCAGAAGACCTGGGCTGGGCTCCCAGCATGGCTCTCAACTGTGTGGTCTTGGATAAGTCAGGCAATGGATATGGTTTGCAGTTTCTTCATTTCTAAAATGTGTGTAAAAGGTTTTTTTTTCTCAAAAAGTACTCATGAAGATTAAATGAGGCAATGTAAAATTGCTTTGAAAATGGTAAGTCACAGTAGAATATATGTATTATCATTTGCAGAGCTCAAATTATACTACACATCATTAGTTCTGAAAATAACATACATAACCTCAGACCCTGGCTGAGAGTAGGCTATTATTTTAAACACCATGTCGGGTATAGAAGCTAAAAAAACCTGCCACTTTACAGGTTCCCACATATTTTCTGTACTACTCAAGGGTGGAGACTTTGATTTACCTTTAAGGCAGGCAGTGGCTTTATTCTGGGGGAAAAAAATAATGTGAAAACACAAAACTGGTCCATATATTTATGCAAATATAAATCAGGTCTCGCCCATCATTTTTAAGGACTATGAGGTCATCTTCCACCTGAATACTGATGTCTTAGACCCAGCACTTCCCTGTTTTGTCCCTATATAAATGGGATGTATCTTTTATCAAAGCTTTTCTCTACAAATTTTTACTCAAATATTTTTGGACACTCCTCTCCATGCCAAGAGAGTTACAGTGTAGACAAGTCAGAAATGGCATTCACCAATTTTATAGGAGGCAAAAAAGAAAGCAACAATTATACAAATAATTTGTAATGATAAATGTGTTAAAAGCAATGAGTAAGTAAAGAGTGTTAGGAGGATCTGTAAGAACAGGACCACTATGTGTGGAATTAGGGGAGGTTTAAGTGAGGAAAGAATATTTAAGTTGAGCCTGGAAAGGTAAACAGGAGTGACCCAGGTAGGAGAAGCCAGATAAGGAAGTATTTCTTTTCTGTCTCTTTGAAAATAAATGCTATTTTCTTTGGATGAATTTAGGCTACTATGTCTACATATAATTGCTTATACGCAGGGAGTTTTGTGTGTTTTTTCTGGGTGGATGGTATCGGGAAAAGCAAACTGAGATGGAAAGGACTCTCTACTAAGGTCAAGAATGTGACACCATGCTTTTTGTCTCATCCTGGAAAAAGTGCTGTGGAAAGAACCAAATTAGGCTCATTATTGACTGGACATAAGAAACTTCACATGTGGTATTATGGAAAGTAGTTTGATTGTATTAATAGGTTCACTTGGTGCCCAAAGGCAAGGTCACTATCTAAGACTGGATATTGTTCTTAAATAAGTGGATAATCCCATTTTGTCACACTGCAAAAAGTCGATGATCCTAGGACAGAAATGTAGAGTTGCATTTTGCACCTTTAACTGAAGTATAATCTGGTTTTGAACCTGAACCTGGAAATTACAATAACCAGACATGGTTGTTATGAGTGTTTGTCTATGACATGCTTTTCTTCTCTCTTTGTCCATCTTTCAATACGTCCTTCCTGAAACTCAAAGCCTGGTCTCAGCTGTGCTCTTTGAATTGATGGAACGTTCTCCTCCACACTTGGGAATGTGTGGCCAAGAGGAGAGTCCCCTTCTGGAGCAGTGGCAGCAGCAGTGTCACCCAGAGGAGCCAGGTGTGTCCGGCGACGTGGTCATCACACAGCAGTCCAAACATAGTGACAAGTTTGAATTTTGCCTGAGCCCTGTGACCCTGTCAAACAGCAATGGCTAAGAGACACCCCACCCATTCATTCTTCTGTGTTCTGGAAAACGGCTTATTACAAAGAAAAGCACTTAGAAGACAATCACAGATGCCGGTCTTATTCACATATGATAAGACCAGACACAGACCCTCCAAGTTCCTATTTATTTGGTCTCATAAATGATGGGCTGAAATGCTTGTCCCCTTGAATGGCCAGAACAAAATGCTTGTCAATCCAAATTTGATATAATTTTTCTCTTTCCTACAAGCACCTGAATTTTAGCCTCAGCTTGAGGCAGCATATCATTTCTCCTTAATATACCCCCTCAAGAACAGACTGATCTCAGGGTAAAGTATTCTCTGATCTCCTGTCTGATCAAGCCACCCATTGGACCTGCTTCCCCACATCTGGTTCCTTCCAGCCATGTTTACTTCCTAAAAGATAAAACTATTTTTTCCTAAACCTTGATCATAAACCTTGCTGATCACATGATTAGAGAGTTCTTATCACGATAGTCTCTGTCTCCTCCTTGCAACATCCTTCTGAATGAAGTCTCTCTTTACTAAATCTAGATTTGTCTTTTATTTGACAGTGATACTACAAAAATAAGTCTTGAGTGGGAAAACATGTGGGACCCCCTTCCTGCCACATGACCGAGCATCCTGGAGAACTCTCAGTAAGAATAAGAATTGTATAAAGAAGGCTAATTGGTGACAGTTAGGGCAGCAGTTCTCAAGTTATCATAATTTGGGTATTAAATATAAAAGATTTTCTTATTTTGTTGACAGGTTTTAAGAACAGGATATTTGGGTTATATGCAAAATACTTTTTAATGGGAAAGACACCGCAGGTATCACAACCAGCTAGCTTGGAGCAAGCAATTCTTGCTCAGATATTAGAAATTGCTCTAGCATTAAAATTTAGCCTATTATAAGAAATATTAAGTTGAGAAAAAAAAATCCTTATCTCCAAAGGGAAAGATTTTGCCTTTGGCTGAACATAGTGAGAAATAACTCCTCTTTCCTCACATGCCAGGAAACGCAGTCCCTAAATCTTTTCTCAAAGGTGACCCCAAATACCTCTGACACACTTAAAAACTCAACACATCCCTTCTGTCTTCATCACTTCTGATGTTCCAACCTTCTGTAGACATTGAGACCTTGCCAATCTTCAATAAAAGTAGCATTATTAATATGCCAACTCTAATATTTACCTATAAGTTAAACATGCAATCCTTTGGAGTAAAAATGGGTAGAAATATAAAACTTAAAAAGTCAGTCTTTGCAGTCAGACAAACCTAGGTTCAAACCCAAGCTCTGTAACACATTTGCTCTGTGATCTGAAAGGCAAACTAATTGAACTTAACTTACTCATCACTAAAATGGGAATAATAATAGCTATCTCAGAGCATTATTATCAGGGATGATAATAACTAAAAACATTATGAAAAGTGGTTGGTCTTGAGTAGGTGGTTAATAAATATTATTTTCTTTCCCTTTTATTCTTCTAGAAGATCTTCCATTTCCTCTGTTTCAGGTGCAATGCAAAGATTAGCATCCATCATTTATTAAAGTCTATTATTTAACCACTGTTATATTATTTTGATTAGAGTCTATTTGTGAAAGCACAGAATGATGCTCTAACAATTTAGAAAAAAACATTTAAGTCCAATACTAAATCAAAATGATTTCTGCTGATTTACCTATTTTCTTCTACTTTCCCTTTCCATTTTCTTTAAGAATTAGGGATTGGTCCCACACTGCCCTTTCCATGAGGCAGCTGTGGTTGCCAAATTTGGCAAAGCCAGAGCCAAAGTGGCAGCCAGGGTTGGGGAGGAGGCCAGGGCTGGGAGGGCACATAGGATCGTAGCCAAGGAGGTGAAGAGGACCAAGAAAATGACCAGGACTTGTGGGTCTGGGGCTGAAGACACAGCCAATGGGGCCAGTATATTGATTACATAAAGGGAAAATGAGCACACAAGTGAAGGAAAGATAATGGTATCTACGTTCTTCACCATGAAGGGAGTTCAAACAACATTATTAGAGTAATTCTTGTGACTTTTGGATTGGATTTGGAGATATTGGTATGAACTCACACTATATACACATATAATTATGATTTTAACATTCATGTATGTAATATGCATATGTAATATCTATATTTTTAAAATAATATTACATCAATAATTCTAATTCTAATAAAAAAATAGGTTAATTAATTATAATAGAAATATATGTAAATATGTAGATAATAGATATAGTAATATATAGTCATATACTTGTGTGTATATATACACATGCATGAGTATATCTGTGTATAAAAATATTCATTTCCTACTTGTGTCTGCTGAGAAGGTCTATAAGCAACAGTATCTCAGTAGCACTAAACATGGCAAGCACCCAGATGTTGCCTTCTAAATATCATTTTAACTAAATGTTCCTTGGAATAATGGCTGATTTGAGGGCTGTGGCGAAAACAGTGCAGAAGATCAGAACATTTTATTGTGCTAAAAGTAAAGGAGGGTTTACAAAATGAGCACTTGTGAAAAGGACACAGAGGCAGCTTGAAAGGGGTCCCACTGGCTAATTTCATGATAATTTAAATATCAAGATAAAGAAAAGAATATATTGTAACTTGTTTAATGTAATAAAAACCCACAAGTTTCTACAGAAGTAAATAAGTAAATAAATACATCAAATGGCAGAGAGAAACTCTTCCTTACAGGCAAATGCCAACTAATAAATCTAAAAGAAATAATGAAATTAGAATAACATTATTTGTATTCATTACATTTATAATTGATTCACTATTTATAGTCATTATATTAATAATTTATTCATACACATATCATAAATGGATGCTAAACCTATGGATAAATGTTTGGCAAGGAACATAATTCTATCATCTCAAAGTCTTACCCACAAGATGCTTACAATTATGAAGAGAAAGCAGTACATACGGTTGTGGCCACTCTTCAGGGTAAACTCCCACCCAAAACTTGGTTGGGATGTCAAGACCGATGATGCCACACAGACACACCAAGTGGGTATGAAAAAGTTCATTGTTCACGTAATGACACTTTTGGAGAGCGAGCAGGGAAGGCTTCCCAACTCTCGCCCAAAAGTGGATTGAGAGAGCAAGGAAAGTAGACCAGACCAGGGTGTTTACTGTAGTTAGGGGATGGGATTGGGCAGAGAGTCCTTGCCATGGGCTTGTGTGGTTTGAATCTCCTGCTGGCACTAAAGGAAGGATCACTCTGCTTTCTTACCACTTTGATGTGGGGGCAGAGTAGGAAAAAGGAGAGGCAGGCTCAAAAGATGCCAGCATTTAAACATCAAAATGTGGCACTACTCAGCCACAAAAGACAATGGTAAACTAGCACCTCTTATATTATCCTGGATAGAGCTGGAGCCCAGTCTACTAAGTGAAGTATCACAAGAATGGAAAAACAAGCACCACATGTACTCACCATCAAATTGGTACTAACTGATCAACACTTATGTGCCCACATGAAAGTAACATCCAGCAGGTGCTGGGCAGGGGGGAGGGGTAGGAGGGGATGGGTATATTCACACCTAATGGGTACAGTGCACACTATCTGGGGGATGGGCATGTTTGTAGCTCTGACTCATGTGGTGCAAAGGCAATATATGTAACCTAAACATTTGTACCCCCTTAATATTCTGAAATAAAAAAAGAAATAAGTTCTAGAGTTCTATTACGTAGCGAGGTGACTATAGCTAATAACAATGTATTGTATATTTTAAGATAGTTAGAAAAGAGGATTTTACATGTTCTCAGCACAAAGAAATGAATAGATGTTTTAGATTATGAATATGCTCATTACCCTGATTTGATTATTATGCAATTATACATATATCAAAACATCACAATGTACCCCATAAATATGCACAATTATTATGTGTCAATTAAAAACTGTCACAAAAAAAAAGGAATCAGTCTCCTTATTATAATTCACTCTTGGTGTTTGGTTGATGACTTAAATGTACCCTGCTTCTTGCCATTGAATTTCAACCTGTGTTAGCAGGCCATTATGGCACCATTGAGGCCTGCAGCCTGAGGCTGATGATGGAGGTGAAAGTTCCGTTAAATGCTGTATGTAAGAGCCCAGCATTGTGAATTCCGAGAATTGAAATGAACGCCTAGGTCACTGTCAATGATATTTAAAGTGAACTCTAAAAAGGAAAAGGAGTGTTTGGTGAGGCCTTGTAGTGTGGATTCAGTATGTGCAGAGACATTTATGACCATGGTGATTTTCTATCCTTGGGCAAGAGATTCCTAGAATTCTTTATCCCACAGGCACCAACTCTTGGACAATGGCCCAAGAGTGTGTAAAACATGTGCAGATGGCTCTAATTATGGGCTAGAGCATCCAGAGCTAAAATGACTGCTGAAGTTTGGCCCATTGTGTGGCTTCCTGTGTCCTGTCCTTTATCAAGGATGTCCTGGCTAAGGGATAAAAAGCAGAATCATTCCACTGAGCTCCCTGACGTGTGACAGCGGCAATACAATCTGTGAAGTGCACAAGTTCCCATTGCTATTCACTCAGTTCATATCCAGCAACTCCTCAGGAATTAACAAGGCCTGGGAAAAGGATGACTTCTAATAGAAGTATTGTATTTTGCAAAAGATTGAGGACAGGGGAGATCACTCCCGCCTATAGCTGGGATATGCCACAGAGCCAGGTTTGGCTACATCCTGTAACAAGAAAGCCTGGGTAGCAATGCTGAGCTTGCAGGTTGCTGCTTACAAGATCGGAGACATAATGGGCAGCTGGGAAATGAAGGGTGATACATTCAGGGCCTATCACAGCCTCAATTTTGGAGAGAGCTCAGTATGTGGCCAGCAATTGCCTCTCTAATGGCATATAGATGGGACTGAGGAGGGCAGTTTTCCCGCACCCAAGGTCTTTAGGCAACCTATAGCCATCAGAGATGACCCAAAGAGAAGTTTCTGGGAGCATTTAACAGGAATGCCTGACATATTGCAATTTGGACAGATTCTAGAGCCTTTATGTTGGAGGGGGCCTCATCCAAGCTGGGTAGACTTGCAAGTAACAGCGTAAATGGACTTAAGCACACTTTATAAAAGAGGAATATATTGCCTCTAGGACATCAAACGACCTAAAAGACACTGGACTTGTTTTAACGTTGTAAGTACTGAGAGGGATAAAAGCTATTTTTTTTGACAGTGTAAGGAATGGTGAGTGCTAGAAAGGCCTGCTGTGCTCCTTCCAGAGACTTCAGTTATGTAAGAAACAAACCATTTCATACCCTCTTGATGTGTGCGCAGCACCGACAGTCTTCACACCTGAACAAATTTGGGGTGGGATTCCGTAATGCCTCTGCAGTTGGGTGGGGGTATCACAGTGGAGACACCAGGCAGACACTACCTTAATTAAGTGATCAAATGAACGTTATCAGCAGTGGGGCAAATCAACATCATCTCCCTCCTGGCGTGATGCACAGAAAAGGGCACAACATAGTTTCTGTAGCATTCTTGCCCAAAACTCATAACCTCCATTTTACCTTAAGGAAATATCAGACAAATTCTAAACGAGATATTCTAGAAAACAGCTGGCATGTATTCTTCAAAGTACCATCATGAAAGACAAGAAAAGATTGAAAAGCGATTCCAGATTTAAGGAGATTAAAGATATAACTGAATACAACTCATGGTCTTGAATTGTATCCTGGACTAAAAGAAAATTATTTTTGTTTGTGTCTGGCTAAAGGGCATTATTGGAACAGTTGATAAAATTTTAATAGGGTCTATGTGTTGGAAATACTGCATCAAATTCTTGATTTAGATGGTTTTACTGTGGCAATGTAGAAGAGTGTTCTTGTCTTTTAGAAAATAGGCACTGAAATACATATTGAGGTGTACATGACATCGAAGTGCCCATTCAGAGAGAGGGAGGGAGAAAGGAAGGAGAAAGGAGAGAGGATGAATATGATAGAGCGTTAGTAATCAGAACCTGGGTAAAGGTTATAGGAGATCTTGGTACTATCCTTATACTTTTCTTGTAAATTGTACTTATTTCAAATTTAGACGCTTAATCTCTATTAAACATAAATTCAAACTCATTAGAAAATTTATCTTAAGCTGTCTATAAGATTTAAGATTTCTTAAATAGAACCCCCAAAAGCATTAATCATAAAATGAAAAAGATGATAAATATGACCTTTGAAATTAAAAATTATTCATCAAAATACCATCATGAAGAAGGTGAATATCCAATCTATTGACAAGGAGAAAACAGTGACAATATATATCTGACACACGACTTATATCCAGAATACATAAAGAACTCCTACAAATTAACATCAAAAAAGAGCTCAATTTTTTAAAATTGAGAATAATTTGAACAGGCACTTTACAAAGTAAAATATCCAATGGCCAGAGCTCGCTTGTTATTAGGGAAATGTGAATTAAAACCACAATTAGATATCACCACACACCCAGGAGAATGGTTAAACACCCAAGACTGACAATACCACGTGTTAGCAAGGATGTCAAGCATTGGAACTCGCATTCATTGCTGATGGGAGTATAAATTTGCCCACTCCCTTGGAAAGTACTTATGCGTTATCTACCAGAGCTGTAAATACACATCTCTCCTGTGACCTAGCAGTTCTATTTTTAGGTATATACCCAAGATAAATGAGGGCATAAGCAACTTAAAGACATATAAGAATTTTGCAGTAGCTTTATTCATATTCAAAAACCATAAACAACCCAAACATCCATCAACATGGAAAACAATAAAAAAATGTTGTGTCACAGTCATTTAAAAAATGAGCAAAAAAGAACAACTACTGATGTACACAGTAGCACAGGTTAAACCCAAAGACATTGCCTTGAGTGAAAGGAGCTAGACACCAAAGAGTGCATTTCCATTTATAGGAAGCTCAAGAATAAGCAAAACTAATATTTAGTGATAGAAGTCAAAACAGTTATTACCTCTGGGGGAAACTTGACTTGGAAGGGTCATGTGGGAAATTCCCGGGGTGATAAAAATATGTACGTCATGACCTCGGTGGTGATTATAATGGTTTTACATTTATAAAAATTCATTGAGTTGTTCAGTTAAAATAAGTGCATATACCTCAATAAAAATATATAAGGCCACAGATGCCATCTATTTTATAGGCTACTGGTTAATTGGAAACTATTTGGGGCTTAGAAAATATCTCTGCTGTGGCTTTGACGACATTTCATTCCCTCTATACACCTGTATCTCCTGTAAAAGTCCTATGAATAAAATCTAGTCTCCACAAAAGGTTGAAAACTCAGCCAAGGAGTCAAACACTTTTGATTTGGGTTTCACATCTGGTTGGCATGACCTAACATCTGTATTAGATAATCTGTATCTTTATGTGCTGTGCATGGCAACAAAGAAAATTAAATTGGGCTGGTTTATTGCTAACCCTCGAATTAGAATGTGTCCTTTTAAAAAGGTAGATGAAGCAAAGTTGAATTGAGTTCCTGTTAAAGTGTAGCCTGGACTTCCATAAAAATTGACGTTTTAAGAGATGGGGAATTCAAGGTGTCCTTTACATGCAGGCTCCTTCCTGCTAATAATATATCAAGTTAATTCTGTCCCAAGCAGGGTGTACATCAAGAGCCTCCGGCAACATAGGGTGAGGAGTTATTAATAGCTGTGTGACCCTGAACCTAGTGTCTAGAGGACTCAAGATAAGCCTAGATGTCCTATGCACCTCCTGGCCCAGTGCACCCAACAGAGACTATACTTAACTTTCATCTAGGAGGAGGGTTTACTTAGTTGGAACCCTGAAACCCTGACTAGCAGCTACCAGTCCCTTCCCTGGGGTAAAAGAGTCCCCTGCCCCATCTCCCTGGATGCTAATGTATGCTAATACCATATTTCAACTTGACATATTATCCCCTAAAACAGTGACCCTTCCACATCCCTCGCACGTCTAGTAAGCCCTGCTGCTTTGATCACACAGTGGGTTGAACTTCCTTGGACAATTGCCCTGGCCTGAAAAAAAATCTCATGCCTCTGGACACTATGTATTAGAACATTGTTAGGACATGGCTTTTGCGGATAGATCCTATAGGCAAATTGTTTTTTCTGAGGCCTACCCCACTTAAACACAATTTCATCCTACTCCTAATCTCACTGTTCATTGACATCCTAGCATTTCTTACAGCAGTGTTCACTCAAGTTACACCGATCACACTCACAAGATCAGAAAATCTGGGAATACTGCCCCCTGCTTATCAGAGTCCCTTGCATCAATTATCTAAGTCAGATAGTTAGATATAAAAAATGTCAAACAATCTGTTAGAATAGAAGGAATTTTGATAGGATAATATGCTCATGACACCAGAGCATCTAATGCTGGATGACCTGTAGCCTTAAGAATTTTAGAATATTATTCTAGAATAGCATTCAACAGTTTCTCAGGCTTGAAGTCAATGTTCTCTGATTGTTTATTCTGTTATAACTTTGGCCAGGGGTTGGGCCGGGGAGGAGAGTGAGAGGAAGAGAGAGAGAAACCTGCCTACCCATACATGCTAGTGGGAAAGAGCGGCTGCTGAGTTGCAAATGGTTGTTGAAAGTTAAGTTGAACTGGGAAGGAGTGTGAGCAGCAAGGAGTACCAGGCACGGAATCTCAGAGTGGGTGGCAGGAAGGAAAACCGCTATATGATTCTTAAAGTTCCCTTTTTGTTTTTGTAGCACATGCTTTGGACTGCCCAACTCTGCTCTAGAATGAATCAATCATGAGAGACATTATTACAGGGGAAATCCTTTAGCATAGGTGCAACAAGGTCATTGTCTCAAAAGGTTACCAGGTAATTCATTGGCAATTCAGCAACAAATCTTATTGTTCCCATCTCCTGTCCCTCAGCTCGGTATCCTTTTCCTATCCCTGCTGTTTCTGCTTTGGTTTAGAGTCTCATATGTAAAGAGCCTCCTAATTTGTCCTCTTCCCAGGGTCCCCACCCCCAACTCATATCCGTACATCAGTCATGTTGAAATGTCTAAAACTACAATACGACCACGTTACTCTTCTTATTGACACCCTCCAATGGCTTCCCACTGCTCAGAGGCAAACATCCAAGCTCGCTAGCCAGGAAAGGCCCTCTATGATCTGGCTCTTCCCAACCATATGCCCATGTTCTGCTCGTTTATCAGAGCCTGATATTAAGTAGGTAAATCAATGTTTGTTGAATGAATAAATGAATCAAGGGTAAGCAAATATATGGCTGTCACTGATGTAGTTGAATATTCTCAATATGTTTTGAGTCATTTTTAGTTTGCAGCAGAGAGTTCAGAGAGCAAGGGATGCCCTTTGACTAGATTTTGTGCTCACTGCATTCAGCAGACTATTCTGCTGATATATAAGTTTCCATACAGATGTTGGTTCTAGAGAAGCTTTAATAACAGAAAAACCTTGAGGCTAAACCTGTTGCTTAAGCTTCCCTTTGTTTATATCTACATCTGGACAAAGATAAATATGCCTTTTTCCAACATAAACCTAACTCCCAGGGAGCAAATGTCCACTTCAATTGATTTCAAACAATAGCTATGAAGAGGCTATGCAGTAGTTCGTTACTGTATTTTCCATCTCCCCCCTCCTCCCAATACATCTTATAGACTGTAAGATTTATTTTCCTAAAACACCAATCTTCCTACCTGCTCTCCAATCTTGCTTTAATATTCTCCCTCTCAGTTAACAGTTAGCATTTTGAAAGGGACATGCTAGTTTAACAAGAACCTTTAATTTCCAGCCTGCATTAGGAATGAACAATGATGAAATTTCAGGAACCAAGGTAAACTACTGTAAGAAATCATCAAACACAGAATAATCAGAAAAGGAAAATTCTGCCTCATATTACCGTGATTTTCATTAGTTATTCTTAGAACATCAAGTGATTTACGTTTTGTGGATCTTCTCTGAAAACTGTAGAAGTAGCATGCCTTTGTGTAACAACACAAATAGTGTTAACTTTGGAGTCACTGCGAAACTGATTCTTTCCCACTATGGACCTGGTAATAAAAATCCTATGTTCTTGGGCTATTCAGGTTTTCTCTGAATGTTGGCATTTGTTTTAAAAGCCATCTTTCTGAATGTATCCAGAGCTGCTCTGTTTATGTATAATAGGGAGAGAGATAATAAAGCCAAGATCGATTGCCTGGTAATAGCTATGATTCCATAGACATTAAAGGGCATTTGTAATTTAGGCCCCATAATATGGCCTAATGCCCTATCTTGTGTAGCTATTGATTTTTCAATAGAAGGATAGCACCAGCAAACCTTTCAGGGTTAAATTCTCCCTGTGATATCTAGCAAGAACAAAAAAAGGTCTCTTTCATAGGAGCCTCCTCTAGAGAAATGTTTTCTATTCTGAAAGCTGCAAGGAATCTGGTTTATGAACTCACTTGTCAATGCGACTTCTGCAAACCATTCTTTCTCCACCTCCTCCAAAAATGAAAAATAACTTGAAAGGCAATGTTAAGAAGAGGTCCTCTACCATTTAGCAGTGACCAGTGAGGAAACAACATGAAGCAACAGCTCCATACCATTGACTGCTCAGACTAGCAATGATGTTCTGAAATGACCCATCACCTAAAAACTGATGTATAGACCAATGGAATGGAACAGAGAGCCAAGGAATAAATCCACACAACTCGTCAACCGATCTTCAGTAAGGGCTCCAAGAACACACAATGGGAAATGGATGATTTCTTCAATAAATGATGGTGCTGAAAACTGCATGTCTACATATATTAATAGAAGAAAGAAAGTGGACCCTTATTTCATATCTTGTGCAAAAACCAAATCAAAAGGGCTTAAAGATTTAAACATAACACCTGACATTATAAAACTATTAAAAAAAAAAAAACATAGGGCAAAAGCTTCTTGACGTGTGTCTGGGCAATGATTTTTTAAAAAATATAACACCCAAAGCACAAGCAACTAATATACAAAAATAGTTAAGTGGATTGCATCAAACTGAAAAGCTCATACACAGCAAAGGAAATAGTCAACAGAGTGAAAAAGCAACCTATGGAATAAAAGAAAATATTTGCAAACCATATATCCAATAAGGGGTTAATATCCAAAACATAAGGAATTAACACAACTCAAAAAAGAAAATTAATCTGATTAAAAAATGGGCCAAAGGCCTGAATAGACATTTCTCAAAAGAAAACATAGAAACTGGCAACAGGTATATAAAGCTGTGCTCAGCACCACTAATCATCAGGGAAATGCAAATCAAAACCACATAACAGCCAAGATAAGGAAACATCCTTAATGTCCGTCAATGAATGAATGCATGAAGAAAATGCGATCTATATGTACAGCTTCACTCAGCATTTAACAATAAGGAAGTTCTACCATTTGCAACAACATGGGTGAACCCAGAAGATATTATGTTAAGTGAAATTATCCAGGCACAGAATGACAAATACTGTTGATCTTACTTATAAGTGGAATTTAAAGTAGTCGAACTCATAAAAGCAGAGAGTAGAACAGTGGTTGGCCTGGGCTGGAGGAAGAGGAAATGTGGAGATGTTTGTCAAAGGACACAGAGTTTCAGTTATGTGAGATGAGTAAGTTCTGCAGATCTAATGTCCAGCAATGTGAATATGGTTAACAATAGGGTGTTACAGGCCAGGCGTGGTGGCTCATGCCTGTAATCCTAGCACTCTGGGAGGCCAAGGAGGGAGGATCGCTCAAGGTCAGGTGTTCGAAACCAGCCTGAGCAAGAGCAAGATCCCGTCTCTACTAAAAATAGAAAGAAATTAATTGGCCAACTAAAAAATATATAGAAAAAATTAGCTGGGCATGGTGGCACATGCCTGTAGTTCCAGCTACTCGGGAGGCTGACGCAGGCGGATAACTTGAGCCCAGGAGTTTGAGGTTGCTGTGTGAGACTCTGTCAAAAAAAAAAAAAAAAAAAAAAAAAGGTGTTATATACTTGAAATTTCATAAGAGGGTAGTAAGTGTTCTCATCACATACAACAAAAAAGAAGAAAGAAAGAAAGAAAGAAAGAAAGAAAGAAAGAAAGAAAGAAAGAAAGAGAGAGAGAGAGAGAGAGAGAGAGAGAGAGAGAGAGAGAGAGAGAGAGAGAGAGAGAAAGAAAGACAGAAAGAAAGAAAGAAATAAAGAAAGAAAGAAAGAAAGAAAGAAAGAAAGAAAGAAAGAAATTCTAGAGTAGATGGCTAATTCAGGACAGGTGAGACCCTAATGCTGCTTTCTAATAAGAATACATTTGTATCTGTCTATTCATCTTGAAGAGGCCAGG
>CAUYRT010022593.1:0-18064 GCA_963574885.1 Lepilemur ruficaudatus
GGCCCAGCTACTCGGGAAGCTGAGGCAGAAGGATCGCTTGAGCCCAGGAGTTTGAGGTTGCTGTGAGCTAGGCTGATGCCACGGCACTCACTCTAGCCTGGGCAGCAGAGTGAGACTCTGTCTCAAAAAAAAAAAAAAAAAAAGAAGTAAAAAGGTAGTGCTTGGCCAAGTCCCAGTAGACGTACAGAGATGTACAGACACTTTTTAAATCATTTATGTATTTGAAAAATATGAGGATTCAAAAAAGAAAGGGAACTTACTTTTGCTGAGACTACTAGAAAAAAACTCCATGAAGGAAAATAATATTTCAAGGAACTTTCAAATGTGTAAAATTTTGATTGGCGGAGAGAGACATCCAGGAAGATGATCAAAGCCAGGTTGAGCAAGCATGAGGCCAGTTCTGTGCACACTGACCGTTGATTGGCTAACGCATGGTTGTGAGGAAAGAAGTACCTGGTTGATTGCTATTACTCAAGCATTACCATGAATTCATAATTTCAGCTAGCTAGTGACTCAAATACATTCATGAAGTGATGGGATATGTTAGCAATTTTTTTCTCATGCTCCAAATATGACTCCTACAACAACAGTGCTGAAAGTAGCGTGGTAGGCACAGATTTTAAAATGCACTTTCGTACTTCGCTGTTTAATTGTGCGGTGCTCAGATGAGCCGCATTTGCATCATGTGTAGCTTGTTAGAAATGCAGCTAATGCAGGACTGTGGCCTCCACCCCAGACCTAGTGAATCAGAATCTACATTTTAATAAGATCTTTGTATCCACACTAAGATCTGAGAAGCACTACTTTAGTATCTAAATTACTATTACGTTATTAGCTCTAATCAGTTGAAGAAAGTAGAGAAGTAGACATGTTTCAATAAATTAAATTTCTACTTGACTATGAATGTGAATGATGAATAGTATTGTGAGGCAATAACCTTCTCTTTTAATCAAATATCTTTTTATATACAGTTGCAAAATCTCAATGATAAACTAAGCATGAGAAATGACACAAACTTTCCACTTTCCAAAATAAAAGTTCCCGACATTGTCTCCTGTAGCAGATTTACAACAGGACAATTATCTAATGTTTCTAAGCCCACTGAATCACCTCATAATAGTTAGCAACATCACTTACTTTCTTTTTCCTCCCTTCCTTCATTCTTTTCTTTCTCTTTCCTTTCTTTAATGGTAAGTAGCTAAGAAAAAAGGTCTAGCACCAGTAAGTCAGATACTAATTATATGATTCTTGTTAAAAAGGTATAGTTAGTGAATTATTTCCTACAAAAATGCAACATAATCAATAATCAAATCTAATGGATTGCACATCTCAATGCTTAAAATATAAACTCCTACAGTGAAAACAAGATCATTTTCTAATATCATCTCCTTCAAGAAGCTAGCCTCATTAGGGAGATCAATCTATGGTTCACTAAGCTTAGGCAAAAGCCTGACAATTGTTTTCAGATAATATTGATACTGGAAGAAAGTTGGAAATTCCTAACAATATAATGCCTTATAGCAATGGTCCCCCCCACCCCTGCCAAAATGCAGTATTCTTAGCACCAATGACAAAATCTCCTGGAACGATTGTTTCAGTGAAGATTCTTGGGCCTTGCCCCAACTTGCTGAATCAGAATCTCTCAGTGGGGTCTGGAATATCTATTTTGAGCAACATCCACAGATATTCCTTTGCACACTGAAGTCTGAGAAAAGCAGATGACTTTTGTAACTAAAGCTTATAAGCTCTTTTTGCTAAGTATCAACCTAAGGGTATTTAACCAGATAACCAAATCCAATACTATTTGGGCAAAGGAATGTTTTAATAATTACTTGTTAACATATTGCCTTTTCTCAGGCCAGAAGCATAGTCAAAAAATAGCCATCCATAAAGCATTCTGTCACTTAGTGAAACTTCTCTGAATCATTATTTACCGCTATTTGTTCAAAATTCAGATTAAAGTAGTAAATAATGCCTGAGCATCTAGGCTAGACTTTCTTTCTGTGTGCCTCGGGTCTCCTCTGGCATCGGCGAGCCTTCCAGCCCTGTGTCTTTCTCTCCCACGCGCCATATGCCGCCCAAACCTGTGTGCGGTGCAGGAGCAGAGGCACAGTGCATTGGCTCATAGTGAGTGTTTGGAGGTGAGGTTGAGGACATACCTTTGAAAAGCACAGGAAACGTTACCAAAATCTAATGTTGTCTTTCTGGACGTGGAGATTGGAACTGGAAAAAATCCCTAGCCGTATACCAAATTTTAATAATCCACTCATGAATTGACAGGCTATGTTTGCAATGGAATATTACTCAATTTTAAGAAATGACAGTGAGCTAACACCGCTTATATTATCCTGGATTAAGCTTAAGCCCATTATTCAAAGTGAAGTGACACAAGACCCGAAGAACGGGCCCCACTTGTACTCGCCATCAAATTGGTATTGACTGATCAACACTATGGTGCTTAAATGGTAGTAATGTTCACTGGGGTTTTTGGGGGTTGGGGGTGGACCCACCTCCAGGGGACGTGGTGAGCACTGTGAAGGGGAGGGGCACGCTTGAAGTGTATTTGGGGATGGGTATTAGAGGTCTCAATGGGGGGTGGGAAATCCTCTAAAACTGATTTATGTGAATTTTGTGAATTTACAACTTGGTAAATTTACTGATAACCATTTAATTGTACACTTAAAATGGAGTAAAGACATGATATGTAAATTACACTTCAATAAAGACAAAAAAAATGAATAATTCCCAAACTCATATTTTTATTTCATTGTTCCATTCATATGGATTTTTTTGTTTGTTTTTGGTTTTTCTTTTTACCTTCATGTTGATCTGTTTACTCCTTACCCCAAGGGTTGCAATAAAGCTAACGTTTTCTCCAAAATGTTTCTCTGATGCCAAAGGTACAGATGTGAATTTTAGTAGAATTATTTGTATCTCAAATGACAATGATCACATCTTGTTCAATAATAGACTAATTTGTGCAATTGTCAAGTACCTTCCTGGATTAGTTTGATCTAAAGTACCAAATATGGATTTTTAGGTCCAACAGACAAGGGTTCAAATTCCAGTTATTTCACTTAGAGCCCTATGACTTCAGGCAAATCACCTTACTCCTCTGGTGGTCAGTTTCTTCATTTGTATAATTGGAGTTGTGATACTTTTCAAGATTGCAATAAGGATTAGAAAAATATATATTTTTCAAAAACCTGGGGCAATGGATAGCACTTAGGAAACGTTTGATAAATGGCAATTATAATTAGAATTACATTAAAAGTGGCTAAGTTAGATAGCATTTCATATTGATTTTCTTACTCATTGCAATGCAATATAATGTCTTGCTGTATCTTGCATCCAATGAACATTTGCTAAATTTAATGGGATTTGTCATTGTGTCTTTATGGATCCAATCATATCATAAATTTGTTATGAAACTTATTTCTTGGCGTAGTGGTAGAATCTATGTATCATCTATTTATCTCTATCTATCTATCTATCTATCTATCTATCTATCTATCTATCTTTCTATATTGGTCTAAGACAAAGCAACATGTCTGGAAATACAAAACTGGCTCTGTCTCTAAAATAGCAATAATGTGAGTGGGAATCATAAACTTTATTAAATTAAATGTGTTACTTCTTATCCGAAAGCTGTCAAAGAATGAGAATATTATTAAAATATGATGATACAAAAAAAGCATAGAGAAGAGTCCATTATTTTCTAAATGGGTGTTTTTTCATAGTGGCATTTTATTCAGAAATTGATCTTTATCAACTCAATCCATGTGGGTTTTAAGTATAAATTTCCTTGTGTATTGAAGTAAGTGAAAAAAACAGACAGCAATTATAAGATTATAGCATGAGCATTAGGCCTCTTCAGTTTTTGAGCCACATTAACCATTCTGATTATTTGCCAGTGTACGTTAGATGGTTGGCAAGCTGAGAAATAAAGTAAGACCACTGAGGTCTTCCTGATCCTTTGTTATGTTAATAATGTTGCTTTGCCTTAGCTGATTGGCCAATTTAACTCCTTAGCAGCTAATAAGATAATTTCAGCCTTGATAAGGCGTCAAAGGCAAGAAACAAATGAGAGGAGATTCCTTTATCTTAGAAATTACTGACAAGAAAGGAAACTCACACAGCATTAGTTACCAGCTGATGGCACTACAAAAAACAGTTTTGATTAGAGTACTGTGAGGCAATACACTGCTGATGGAATAAGAAAAGGTATAATAAGGAAAAAATAATATTAACACTAAAGTAGCAATGCAATAGATGGGATATTCTAAATGACAATAATTTTTAGTAAAGCACTTGAATTATATTTAGGTAATAAAAATTAAATCTTATACCAAATGCCACCTCAAGTTCATCTGTCCTTATACATAAGTTTCAAAAGTTAAACATGAAATTTTTAACTTCTCTCTTGCCATAATACCTTTATGGAATTGCTTTTCAAAATTTCAATGCAAAAGCATTGATTTTGTACTTAGCTTCTTTTTTTTCCCTCATGATAGCTTTTCCTTTGTTAGACTTTAACTCTACAATTTGCAAAATCAATACAAACACAGCTTTCCCCAAGAAAGAAAAGTCCTCTTGAGGTTTACCCGAAAGTGTCTAGGGCAAGATTTCTGTGACCTTGAACTATTTGTAAAGTACCAGTGGTGACTTTTCAGAGTGTCACATCAAAATTGGTTTTGTGTCTCCAAGGAAGGTTCAGCATGTAATGTCAGTAACAGCTGGGGTAAAGGCAACAATTATATGTCAGCTCTGCTTTCTTTTCAAAGAGAGCATTTTCCCAGGCTGACACATTGCTGGGGAGAAAAAGGACACATACAAAAGTTTGTTTTCATTTTCAATTATTTTTGGAGATACGGAGCCTGTGACAAGCCAATAATAGTAAACAAAAATGACAAGAATTGACACTGGTGACCGTAAGATATGGAGGCTACTGTGGTTAGTACACATTTGGTTTGACCGCTTTCAATTTTATGAGTTTGGAGAAGAGGAAGGAAAGAAATCCAGAAAGCCATACCTATTTAACAAGATATTTCTAGCTATAAAAGTCCACACTCCCTCCTGTTTTTGAAACTTCTACTTTTTTAAAGGTATATAGAAATAATTGCTCAGCACGAAATTATTGCAGAACAGTTCAAGATTGACTAAGCCAGCTATCCTCATCCTTTATTAAGCACCAGACTATGCCATTGTTCACACATTATAGGGCCCTATTTGTGTTGTTTCAGAACTAGCTATAAAAAGATCATTGTAAAAGGAAAATGTTGGAACTTAGCTATGACTAATTGATGTTTAATCTACACTTTATAAAATGGAAAAAAATAAAAACTGTTTTATTGAAAACAGTTCTCTGGGCTTGCTGGCAGAAGGAACTGCTCTGTTATGTTATGAAATAATCAGAGGAAAAACGCTCTAATGCTCTTTTCATAACACTTAAGGGAGGTATTCTAATATCACAGAAACCTTGGGGGAAGGTTGCAGACAAAAAGCAACATAATTAAATTTCAGTTAAAGGCCTGCCAGAAAGGGATTAAATCAATGGTACTGTTATTCTTGGTAGACTCCACCGTAGGGGCTGAACCAACACAGTAAACACCAATCATGAGAAGTTGTCTTGATGGAGGATTTGCTCGATCAGGATTTTCAACTATTTACTTTCCAAATTTGCTGTAGATTTTTAAATGTAAGAGTAAAATGTTCTGGTTTTACTGATGAAAACCAATGACATTTTAGCTGAGCCCCAGTTATTTTGAATGTTTGTTTCCTTACCCATCAGAAAAATAAGCTGCTAGAGAGGAGGAGAACATGTTTTTAAATTTGAATTATCCTTGGTTTGTGATTTACCTCAGGCTGTCATTTGCACTGGGTCAAGTCCAGATTTATTTGTTTCTTGATATTTCACATTGTAGTACTTCCCCCCAAGAATTAATGCAGTCTTTCCAAAAAATTTAGGGAGGATTAAGTAGGCATTAAAGCCAAGGAGGCGCTTAGCAGGAGACTTGCGTGAGTATGGGCCAATGCAATTGTTCAGTAAGGTGATTTGTTGGCAGATCAATCCAACAGAAAGCTACAGATCTTTCCTCTACTTCTGTACATTGGGAAACAAACAAACAAAAACCCCAAACCAAAATGAAAAAAAAGGTCAAAGAAAGGAGCAAAGCTCCCTGGTAATGATGAGTAGGCACAGTACCAATGCCTGGATGGGCCATGAGCAACAGGACATGAAACTCTTCAGTGGCAGCAGTAGTTTAGATAAAGTAGAGGAGTAAGGATAACAGGGCACAATCATAAAAAAATAAATAAATAACTGTTGAAACTTACTTGTATTGGGTATTCAAAAAGAAAACTAGTTTAGAAGTTTTTCTTTGCTTGCCTGATGCCACAGAGCTCTAACAACTCTGCCATTGGAGCTGCAGCAGGAATTCAAAGAAATTTTGAGCCAAGACTTTTTTTTCTGAGTGGATTTATAAAACATTCCCAGCAGTGGCCACATTTAGCCATACTCATGCAAAAGGAAAGAAACATACATATCGCTACACATTGCAAATAACTGCTGCTGAAGTTTATGGGTTTTCAAAATCTGACTTGGAAGTGTTTTAGCTATCAAGCCTGATACCTCTTGCAAAAATGTATTATTATCTCTGAGCTTAGAGAAAATCTGGACATTCAGGGAGGAGATTAGATCAATGAGGAATATTTAAGCAGATCGGAGGGGCCTGGAACCAGAAGATGAAAATAGAAGAGGAATGGCCTGGGTCTAAATCCCTCATCACATTTAGCTAAAGATTTTACCAATATTCTAGAATGGTGGGATTGATACGTAATATAAAACCCATAAAGTAGCAATATATGTGCAATGTGCATTATTAAAAAATCATATATATTATATATTATTTATATATAATATATACACACAATATTGTTAAGTATATCTTAGTATTTTATATGTGTTAGAGTCCTACATATGTACGTATAAAGGTATCCTTAAAGATTTTATTTTTCTCAATAAATTATTTTATGTCCTTTAACATATCCAGATTAAATAATTTGTTCAGATATTTTTTAAAGAATGTCTCTTCAAATTTATCTGTAATCACAATCCACAGGCTCAAAGTACAGAACCCAGGTCAACATTGTTCCTTAAATGTTGCCACAGTTACTGCTTTTGACACTAGCACTAAAGTTTTGTTTTTCAACAGTCTGTAGACACAACTCTTGGAGTTCCTGCATGACGTTCCCAGCTTGCATTGATATTGGGTGCCTACCCAACTCATTAGCTCTAAGTTCTTTGCTTATGCCAATAGTAATCTCCAAGGAGTGGCTCCCTTTACTCTATAAATTAGATAAAATCTCCAGGAATTGAGCAAGTATTAGAAAATAGCATTAGCTTCAGCTTTTTTTTTTTTCTTTTTCAAGTAGAAAACACATTGTGAATGCATACTACACAAAAAGAAGGAAAATGAGTTGAGATGAGTTATTAAGGCCCCTGACCTAATGCCTTAAAATGTGGCACCATGGCTCATTTAAGATGTGGCAGGGAAGAAGATTGAAATAAGTTAATTTACGTGTCATGAAACAGTAAAATTTCAGACATATTTTTAACATTTAAATTACCACATAAATGAAGGCCTGCATTTGTATTTCATTGCTTCCTTTTTCAGGCTTACAAATAATTTATGCTAGAATTTAAATTTTACATTTTAATTGAAACTTGGAATAATTACCAAAATAATAAGCTAAACTGTTTTATGCACTTGCTATGTGCCAAGCATCATCCTGAATGTTGTGCTGTTATCTTTTCTTATCTTCACAACAGCCCTATGAGGTATGGAGTTTTTGTTTCATTTTGAAGATGAGGCAGTTGAAGCTTTGAGAGATTAAGTCCATTGCCAAAATCACAACCATTTGTCTGTCTAACTATTGGATGTGAACTGTTAAATGCTATATTATTTTGCTTTTCTTTTCATACAGTGAGATTGAATTTTAAATAAGGGGTAGGGAGATTTAAATAAGGGACACAAAGCAAGTTTTGCAAATGTTGGGTGTGGTACTGGTACATCCTTAATGATAATAACTAATGCTAACACCTTTCCTATAGAGTTTGTCACTAAATTTTGGTGAAAGTAAAAGTATCGTAATTTTAGATTTTATACCGCAACAGTGGAATTATTTTACATCTAATTACATTAAGCAACTTTGAAGTCATTTCAATCATATTTTTATAAAAATTTCTTGTAAAGTTCATTGGAATTCCTTTGTAGTCAGATTCCTTCAGATTCAGATACGTTTGGAATCAGATCCTCTTAATATTTACTGAATATCTACTGTGCATAGACATGCTAGCTCTTAAATACTAAGAAAAAATTTGCAAATCATGTATTAACATTTGATAAAGGACTTATATACTGAATGTTTGAGAAACTCTTCAGCCCAATAATAAGCAAACTATTCTATTAATATAAGTAAATGGTCAAGTCATTTAAAAATATACTTTGCCAAAAGATGTACAACTGGAAACTAAGCACATAAAAAGATCATCAACTTCTCTTATGAAATGAAAATTAAAACCACAATCAGATATGATGACACCCCCAAAATGGCTAATTTATTTATTTTTGTCAAATGTATTTGGGGACGTGAGCAACCGGAAAAGATCATACATTGCTGGTGGGAACTCAAAATCGTAGATCCACTTTGGAAAACAGCGTGGCAGGTACTTATTATGAAACACAGAATTACCACTTATAGTTATATAACCAAGGGAAATGAAAACATGTCCACAGAAGGAATTGTAACTGAATGCCCAGAGCAGTTTTACTCACAATAGCTTCAAACTGAAAACTATCTCCACTGCTATCAAAAGTTGATAGAAAACAAATTATGCTCTGTCCATAAATAGAATACTAGGCAATAAACAAAAAAACCTAACATGTAGACAGATAAAGAAAGAAATCACTGATATATGCGATCTCAATCTCAAAAACACTGTGGCAAATGACAGATGTCAGCCACAAATTATATGCTAAATGGTTCATTTAAATGAAATTCTAGACCAGACACAGGTATAGCGATAGATCATAGTGACCCAGATCAGAGGCCACCTGGGGCTGGGGACGGGGAGCTGTGATCCACTCACTGTACAGGGGCAAGAAGGAAATTTGGGGGTAATGAAAACATCATACATCATTACTGTCATGGCAATTGTACGATACTGTATATTTGTTAAGACTCATAAAATTATACGTTTGAAATTGGTGAAATTGGTGAAATTTATTTTAAATATCATGCTTCAATAAAGCTGCTTTAAAACAATCTCATTGTGCTCTCACAATGCTACAGTAATAGAGTCAGTGTTAATTTGATTTTACAGAAGAATAAATGAAGTAAATTGCCCAAAGCCATACAATTAAGAAGTAATAGAATAAGCATGTGAACCAAGTATTTTGAGAGTAAATTGAAAGTTCTTTCTATTGTACCAAGTTCCTCGGTGTCCTTATTTCATTATCCTCAGCCACTGCACCCACTTGCTTTTGTCATGAGGCTTAGACCCTTATCCCAGGGTCTCTGCTCATTCCTGCGATAAACTCACGTCATGGTCCCAAACCCTGCGTCTCATACCTTTTTCTCTCAGCCCCCTTCCTTGCTATCTACACAGCACGTTTTTCTATGTATTTACGTATTGATGAGTTAAACATGAGGCTCATAAATTGTACAAATACATTGAATTAAGTAATATATAAGACAGTTTAAGTTAAGTGTTTTTATAAAGAAGTGTTCTTATAAAGAAGGCAAAATCACAAACACATGAAGCAGAACAATAGAATTTATAATAATTGTATAAGATCAATAAAATTAATAGGTGATACCAATCATTTTCTGTAGCATTATCATCAACAATTGGTGTCTTTAAGAATATTTTTTCCCCAATAATAATAAACAAAGCAGAAATGGCAAAGCATTTTATCTTTAACATAGGATCAATTGTTTTAAAATGATATACTAATAAATGGATATAATTTTTAAAAAACAATCTATGGTCTTATCACTAGGAGGAGAGGAGAGAGACTCCCATGGGAACCCCCATATCAGGAGACTTAGGGAAAACAAGGGTTTAGTTGTGGATATAGTGAGCATGTCTTTATAGGTAATAGAGTTTCTGTGCTATTTCCAAGTAGCCAGAGGAAATCTAATGAAAATAGACTAGGACCCAAGTATTGGTATTATTTTGATGTGTTTATTGAGAGTGAAGCATGTGATCAAAAAAAATCTTTGGTGAAAAATCTAAAATAGTTTTCTCTTTCTTTCTTAGGTTTGTAGTTTAGTTACCTGTTAGCTGTGCAGAGATGAGTTACCTACAGTATACAGCCAGCTCCATGATTACGATGGGCCTACTTGAGTAATCGACCAAGGTAGAGACAGCACAGGGGATGGGAGATAGAACTGGAGAGAAAATTATGAAACACAGTTTTTCCTATGTGTCATAAAAGAGAATAGTTAGGGGCTTACTTAATTTGGAATGTTTCATGCTAAAAAGAGATATAAATATCTACCTTCACAGTAATTTATGTTTGGATATTTATAATACAAATGCAGTTAGACTCCGTGAATGAACCACATACAGAGATTCTACTATATATTCGTTGTATTTCATTTATATGAAATTAAATGTGCAATTGCTTACTCTAGGGTTTGCTAATTAAACACATTTATTTCATATTCGTTCTCCCCTATAGAAGGATTACTTCATGGAAAGAACTATACTATTTATTGTAATCCAATCGAATTTAGCTTTAACTTTTATTCATATCTAAGTAAAAATCCTTACTGAGTAGAAATTTTTTTTGCAAAATAAAAATCATATGATGAATGCTTTTGTGTGTGTTTGTGTGCATGTGTCCAAATAAAATGAAATTATACTATGTACAGAATTTTAATTCAACACTTGGATTGAAAATGTTATGAAATAGTTACCTTTAACCTTTTGCAGTTTGAATTGTATACACTAGCGAAGAGTCTTATATGACAAATAATTTACTCAACTATCATAAAAAGTGCTGCAGATTATCTTAATATTGATGACAATAATAATAGGCAACACTAGAAAAATTGGTATGTAGTAGTCAGCATTCTAAGCGCTTTCTGTATTAACAGTTAATCCTCACAACATGCTTATGAAGGTTGCTATAACCATTTCCATTTTAGGAGTGAGAAAACTAAGGCTCAAAGGCCAAAACTAAGTAACGGCAGAGCTGGAATTTGAGAGCAGGCAGCAAGGCTCTAGAATCTCTCGCTCTAAGGACTATTTTATATTGCCTTTAAAGTAGTACAGAAACACAGCTAAAGACATTCTTTCTTGTGAAGTTATTTTAAAAGTCCAATAACTATGTATGTAGCTGAAAATCCACGTAAAATATTTCTTTTCTATCACACTTGAAAACAAACATGCAAAAACACATAAATTCTACACTCTTTTCAAAACCTGCAATTTGGGAGGCTTAAGATGAAGACACTCAGAAATAAGAAGTTGACATAATTAAGGTTTCTCTACCGTGTAAATATCTACAGATAAAATCAATAACAACAACACTAGTAACAACAAGAAATATAAGACTCTAGAAGATCATCATTGCTAGGACGTTACTAGCATTAGTTTTAAGCAAATGTCCAAAGTGGGTGATGCTTTCTTTAGGAGCCAAAGCCCTTCACTCTTCTCTTTTGTTTCTACTTTCTGGCATGATCCAAACCCGCCCCTCTCCGCCCCCGCCGCCCCATTCTTCTGCAACTGAGATTCTTCCACGTCTGACTTCTTCGTCCAGACAGAAAGCTTTGGAATGACTTCCTCTCTCCACTTCTGCCACACTTAACATCAAATCACTTCTCTTTATTTTATCAAAATGTTTCACATTAAAAATAGAATCTTGCCAATTTTATGGTTGGAATTTTAGATGCTTACAATAGTTCCTTATACATCTTCTCCACCTACTTCAAGGAATATTACAAGAGCACATGTAACACTGTCCCTCCCGGCATTAATGGGCATCTGCCACTGGCCTGCAGATGACAGTATGGAAAGATCTCTTGTCTGCGAAGTGTATGGTATTGAATTTGACCCTATTTGTGTTTGTGACCTTATGCCAGTAACATTTGTGATTTTTTATTCTTCATCCATTGCGTAAGGTCAGTGAACTAAAATATCTTACATTTCTTGTCAAGTTCCAAATTCCAAGGCTTCATGATTCTAGAGTAATACTTGACTGCACACACCTATTTACCCTGCCTTATTTTCTTGTCATCCTGGTCTGTCGTGACTCCTCAAACCTCTCTCTTATCTAAGTTAGCAGTCAAGGTTGGAATGGACTTGTCTGATACTTCCTGTTCTCCCACATTCTTTTGCCCTCTGGTAAAATCCTGTGAAAATTCTTAGACAGTTGAAATTCCACTGTGTCTAGCTCTTCTTATATTCCCCTGAATGAACTGACCTGTGGCATCCCTTGGGCCCTGTTTGCAATTATGGTATATGGCAAACATTTGCTTTGTCCTGGAGCTGTTTTTCTATATGGCTATTTCTACAATTATATTGGGAGCTCTGAAGACTGAAGATATGACATATTAATGTTTTCACTCACTCACAATATATAGCATGTGCCTTTTCTAGTGTCCTGGAAATGCTTTTTTATACTAACATTTAGAAAAGTGAGAGTTATCACAAATGAGTAGTGTTGCTTTTATAATAATAAAAAAGAAAGAATTCCTTCCTCCTAGGAAATCTTCTAAAACCGATTTATGTGAATAGCTGTACAACTTGGTAAATTTACTAAAAATCATTTAATTATTAACCTAAAATGGAGTAATGGCATGCAATGTAAATTGTACTTTAATAAATTTGTCAAAAAAAAAGAAAAAATTCAAAAGACATACAGTATAAACATTGTTATGAGTATACACCACCTACACACTGAAAATAGATAAGTTTCTATTCCAGACTTAAGGCTGCAGAAGATACGGAATTGAGCAGAAAGGAGCAGGAATGGTATTGAGTGAAGAGTAAAAATTTATGCTAAAAATTTCCACTCCAAGAGATTCTTGATTCTGATGTATATATAATATTGGTCAATGTTAAGCCTGCAAAAAGAGATGGGAAAGGGAGATTTAGGAAGTTTTAATTGCACACTTCATTAGATGAATGTCTGATTGAAGGCAAAAGGAAAATAAAGTGGAAAAATGGAAGCATCAGACGGTTCTATAGTCTTGAATGGTTGTGTGGCCCCCAAAATTTGTAAGTTAAAATCCTACCTGCCAAGGTGATAATATTAAGAAGCGGAGCCTTTTGAGAGGTGATTAGATCATGAGGACAGAGCTTTCACGAATGGGATTCATGCCCCTATAAGAGACCCCAGAGAGCTCGTTCACCACTTGCTTCTACTGTGGGTGGACTCAGCAAGAAGGAGCCATCCCTGAAGCAGAAACCAGGCCCTCACCAGACACCAGTGCCTTGATCTTTGGCTTCTCAGCTTCCAGAACTGTGAGAAGTAAATGCTTGTTGTTTATAATCATCCAGTTTATGGTGTTTTGTCATATCAGCCCAAACTGAGTTAAGATAAATGAAGATAATTTCTTGCTGAATCCTTCATCAGTCGCTAGGTAAGGTATAGATGGAGGGTGAAACACAGACTGATTGTAAATACATGAAGAGGAGAAATCACTTGTGGATAAAATGAAAGATAACGTAGCCTAAAAAAAAATCAGGGAAGAGACCGTAATTAGACAGGTTATATGGTAGATTATGAATAATAAACACATTCAAGATGGCTCTGAAAGTTATGTATTTATTAGTTCCAATTGTGGGAATAAAGGACTATGACGCCAGTTTGGGGAATGAGCAAATCGTGACATCCTTGGGGAATAATTAGATTTTTTTTAAGGCACTAAAACCAAAGTAAGCATATGGTTTTTATCAAATTGGTGACTGAGGTGGAAAACAGTATTAGTAAAGTATGAGTGAAAGAGATGTGTTTTATCGATTTCCCCCCTTCCAAAACTTAATGTGTGAAACTCTTTAACATTTCAAAACAATGTTTAACAGATAACATAAAAATATGTGTCCTTAGTGATAAGATCTTGTTCATGTTTTGAAGTTGATTTTATTGGTCTCTGTTAATGGAATGAAATATTTTTCTTTATAATGACAATTCCTCCAAGATGAAAATTGGCTCATTTTTAAAATGAAAGAATACAGGAGGTAAAATATAGGACATTGAAGATGCAAGACATGTAGTTTGCACTTCTGTTTTTATGCTGTGTGACCTTGGAACAAGGTGTTTAATCTTTCTAGGCTCAATTTTCCCATATGCAAAAAACGAAACAAAACATGACTTCTTTTATGATAGGAACTTTTGAAAAGTTCATATCAAACCCTGGAAAAAAGCAGGAAAAGAGATACATGAAAACACTTGCCATCAAATTGGTACTAACCGGTCAGCACTAAGGTGCTCACATGGTAGTAATACTCATTGGGTGTCGGTCATATGGGGGTGGGCGGAGTAAACCCGCAACTAATGAAAGAGGCTCACTGTATGGGGGAAGGGCAAGTTTGTAGCCCTGGCTTGTGAGAGGCAAATGCATTACATGTAACCAAAATGCTTGTATTCCCATATCCTGAATTAAAAAAAAAAAAAAAAAGAAAAGAAAAGAAAATAAATTAAGTGGGGATCTCATGTGTCCTTGGAATAGAATGAGTGAAGAAACCATGTGAAGCCTAGAATATAAGAGTAGAGTATCAGCATTGGCAGACAGAAGATGCAGAAAAGGAAAAGCACATTGGCCTTGCTTAAAATGTGCTCCCTGAGATCCGGGAAATTCTTGGAGGCTAAACACTGAACTCCGTGCATCCCAAGAATTCACATATCTATCAACTTGGAGAAAAGGAGGAGCTGTTAAAATTTGCAGGCGAGGTAAAGGTGCATTGTCTTGGAGTAACCCAGGAATTTACTGTAGGTCATCTACCTATTAAATGCTTATAATATTTTTAAAAAACTACTTAAATTTTGATCAGTTATTATATTCAGAGAGTTTACAATTCAAACAATGTAAATATCGTACATATCATATTATGATCAGTATTCTCCTAAACCCTGTACCAGCCACCAGATTCACTATAGTAAATGATTAGTATTAGAGGTTCCTTGTACATTTTTCTACAAATTTTATGCATATACAAACGTGATTCTACTCATCCTTCTTTCCATCTGTCTATCCACCCACTTGTCCATCCATCCATTCATCTGCTGTCTCTTTCTCTCTCTTTTTCTCACACACACACACTCACTTTTTCCAAAACTGTACAAACTCTTGTGCACTTATGGTTTTCTACCTAGTATACCCTGATGATTAATTCATATTACTATCCAGAAACCTCTCTTCTTTTTTTCATTGTTGTATAGTTTGGTTTATTTTCCAGATGTATACAGGACTCCTACTGGTAGATGACTAAACTGTTTACAATGTTTTGATATTATAAATAATTCTAAAATATTAACTTCACACCCCTGTTCATTACTTTGAAGGTGTACAACTATATCTCTAAGATAAATTCCTGGAAGTAACTTCACACTGGTAATGTATAACAGTGTGTTTTACATCATTTAGCAAACACGGGCTGCCACAATTTGAGACCTTTTGTTCATCAGTAGGAAAAAATGATATCTCAGTGTAGCTTTAATTTGTTTCTGGCTTATTGGAATTGCAGTCTAAGTATTTCCTTTTTGGTGCATAATAGGATCATACACTTTGCCTTTCAGTTAGCTCTTTGAATATCTATTAATATAAGCAGCAAATATTATATCAAAGTGCTTTTTTTTACAGTGGATTTTTACCATGCAAGAGGTTAATTTTTATGTACAAAATTTTGTGTCATTTTTATAAACTTACCATAGTTTGAGCATTTTATGTTTTGATTTTTTAATTTTTTATAGATAAATCTTTGATCTATTAGGGATTTATTCCAAAATGTAGTACATTTTTTCCTTAATAAATTTTATCTTTTTATTTAAATCTGCTTTGCTTAACTTTCTTTTCTCACTTTTGTCCCCATGTTCTTGATACATTTTGCAGATATAGTGTTTCTTCATTTTCCCTTCAAGTTTTCCCTTTATTTCTGTGATTTTCTTTTCACTTAAAAAATTTTATTAACACCGTTTTTAATTTCTCTGTTTACGTGCTGTCTCTTCATGTTTCTGTGTTTTGCTTTTTCTCCAATTAAAAAAAAAAAAAATTCCTGGTGGGAAGCCATGGCTCATACCTGAAATCCTAGTACTTTGGGAAGCCAAGGCTGGAGGCCTTGAGGCCAAGAGTTGGAGTTTGCAGTGAGCTATAATGACACCACTGCACTGTAGCTCAAGCAACAGAGTGAGACCCAGCAGCTACTTAATATGTGATTTGTTTTAGGAGTTTTTTGGACATGTTCCAAACTAATTGAAGTTTTTGATTGTTATTGTTTGTTTAATTAGATCCACTTTTTTTTTTTTGTCTGAGTTTGATCATGCTTTTCTTGTTTCTGCTTACATGAGATAAACAGCTCATTGCAAAACAACCCCTATACAAAGATTCCCTTCTATTGTCATGGAGACAGTATAGATTCTGTAAAAATGGCTTTTTTTTTCATGAATCCTCACTTACTTCTGTCTTCCTGGATTCTTAGAATAGGCATCTAAATAAAATGGTAAACTAGTGTTTTTGCAAGTAGGTGCTGCTTCTCCACTTTTGGGAGATGTGCTTCCTTTGTTTTTGCAAGGGATCCATTGGAGCCAAATCTTCTCAACTCATCTATTAGGAGCACTTTTTTCGGTGTTATTTTTCTGGTAGCCCCTCCATCTGGTTTGGTCTCTGGCTTCCCAGCTGTCTCCTTGTTGCACTGAAAATTGATTTTTCTTTTTTATTTGCTGTTTTTTTTCAATGACCTCCATGATGAAATAGTAGGAAACCAAATTTTTGCCTCCATATTGAAACTGAAAGCAACTCCTTCTAATTTCTAAATTAAATTTAGTAAGTAACTTATCATGTTTTTTTTAATTCTATGAATAAGCTTTAGCAATATATCTTAAAATTAATTGCATGGCATATTTTGTATAAGAAATCTATCTAGAAAGGTGAAAGTATAGGAATATTATTTAATATCCTCATCTGTGTATTCCATATGTTATCCCAAAGTGACATGATGATGTGAATGATTCTGCAACTTTCAAGGAAAGCATCTTTGCAATACTTACAAATAATGGACTAGGTGTTTTGATACGGTCATTAAAATATTCAAACATAAATTCTAACCTTTAAGACATTCTTCAATATATGATAAAACACAAGAAAATCACAAGGTGTCAAATAGATTTTACACTGTCTTTCAAAAGCAAAAGACTGTAAGGATCAAAATAGGTCACTACTAACTATCATTTTCAAATTTCTGCTCAACTTGTCCTTGCCTAAATGTAGCTCACAATGGAATCCCACATTTTTGATGTGCCCAATTTTTCCACATTGCAATGAACATTCATTTTCAACAAACATCATTTGAAATGACTTGTGTGATGGGAGTAATTTCATGTGACAAAACATTTTTGCTGTTATTAAAAGTGAATGAATGAATATATAACAGTGACAAAAAAGGAAAATTTATGAAGCTACATTACAACATGTGTGTAGACTCTTGAGACAATAAAAAATACATAGGATGAGGCAGAAGATAGACATGATATCAAATGGGATTGAGATAGATAGGAATGAATCTAATCTTGGCAATGCTTAGGTACTGAACAAGGGTTCATATCTTCAATGGGATCTGTAGATCAGAGGTTTTTTGTTTTGTTTTTCTTCTTTATTCTTTTCTTTTCTTTTCTTTCTTTCTTTCTTTTTTTTTTTTTTTTTTTATCTTGACTATGCACAGCCCTAGAGTTCCCATAGGGATTCCTTGAAGCTTGAAAAGATGGAGGGGTCACAGAGGCTACAAGAGTGGAGCAATTTTTTTAACATTATCTTTACAGACCAAGTCTGTAAAATT
>CAUYRT010022594.1:0-34258 GCA_963574885.1 Lepilemur ruficaudatus
AAAAAATTAGCCGGGCATGGTGGCACATGCTTGTAGTCCCAGCTACTCGGGAGGCTGAGGCAGAAGGATTGCTTGAGCCCGGGAGTTTGAGGTTGCTGTGAGCCAGGCTGACGCTACAGCACTGTAGCCCAGGCAACATAGTGAGACTCTGTCTCAAAAAAAAAAAAACTTTTTTTTTAAAAAAAAAGAGAGAATAGAATGGAAGAAAGAAAGGAGGCTGGAAAATATAGGAGGCTTTTACAAATAGTTCAGGAGAGATATAATAAGTGTCTAAACTAAGGCACTATGAACTTTTATTATAACAATACACAATATTCTAGTGATTCACTCTTTGTGGAATTAAAAAAATTAGGCTTTACCATCCAGCTGCAAAATGCCATAGGCTGTAATAAATGCCAAGATTATCTTGTTTTCAAAAAGTTATAATTTTACAAGCATTTACCCATTATGCATTATGTATCATATCACAATCTTATTTCTTTTTTCAAAATAGCCATAAGGTTTTATTTCCCCCATTCAATGCTCTGTTATAATAGTATTTAAATCTGAATAGGGTAATCTAAGAAAAGAGAATTATCTTCACCAGGATTACAAACCATAATTCTCAATTCCTTATAAGATTATATGACCTCTATAATTGTTTAAATGTTGTTTATCTTTCCCTCTAGCATGAACTCTTTTAAACATCAAATCCCCTCTTTTTGTAAGTAGCAAAACCAAGATCATTTTCACTGATATAAAAAAGAACATTCTTAAAATGCTTTTTTACAATTCTTCAGGAGGATAGCTACCTTTTCCTGAGACTAACTATTCCTCCATTGTTTTCTTGCTTAGGGTATTAATTCAACAAAAATATTTTTCAGATAGCAGCATTTTATGGCATGAACTAAATTTTGTCATCACTAGTGTACTTTATTAATAATTACACCCCCAAATTTCTTTATTCAACCATAAATGGAATTATGTATTTCACATCAGAAAAACACTTCAGGAATTAGGCACTTGATGTTGGTCCTCTCATCCTTCATTTAAAAAAGCGGGTCAGTCCACACAAGCTAAAAGCTTTTTTCTCAGCCTTAACATTGCGTGAGTCTATGTAAAACCAACAGTTGTATTAATATTTTATTTAAAAGAATTATATTTGAAATTCATCTTCAGAGTTAAGTTATTTTAGAATTATTTTATTTTCAATGCTTTCATATTGTTCTAAATATTTCCAAAATAATTTATTTTCTACAATTATTACTGAGAATTTTCTACATACAAGATGTTATCATTTAAGCAAAAAAAAAAAAAGAATAAAACAAGGTTTTGGTCTCCACATCTGCCTACATTTAATAGAGAGTTAAAAAGCACAGAAATAAACAAACCAAAGAAAAATTATGAATTAAGAGAATTTCATATTATAAAGCAGTTCCCAGCAAGGGGAAGTTATTCAATTAGAGAATCAAGAAAGCCTTCAGGAGAAAATGGAATTTGAGACCAAATTTGAAAAACGAATGAACTTTCATTCCAAAGAAGTGGGGACGGAGAATATTCCAAGGAGAGGAAAGAACATAAGAACAACTTGAGCTGGCTTTGGGGAATAATATGAAAGAAGAGTTATTGCAAAAGTTAGGGAATAGACAGAATTGAAAAATACAGGGACTAGAGTTTGTGAAAGATGACTAGTATTCATAAGTATTCTTTTGGTTGCGAGTGACAGAAAATCCAACTCAGCCAGAAAAGAGAATGTGTTAGCTAAAATAACTAAAAGGTTACCGTAGGCTAGCTTTAAGTGTGGTTTATTTAATGGCAAAAGTTCTGTATCCTGGAACCTGCCCAGATTCTTCCTGTCCCAGTCAGGGTTCCTTTTCAGGATTGAAGTGCTGGATGCTGGCAGCTTCAAGCTTACCTCATTAGAACACGCAGTCCAGAGGAAGAATCAGTCTGCTCCCAAACAGTCCTGGAGCTGAGTCCATTTGCCCTGCTTGGCTGATATGGGTCACATGCCCATCTCCAGCTGTGACCAATGTGGATAGAATGCACTGGTTAGCTCAGCCTGGGTCCTCTGTTCCACCCCCAAAGCCTGATAGTAAAATGTTTCCCACCACACAAATGGGCCAGAGTGTGGAAGAGATGGCTCCTCAAAGCAAAGAGACTTTGAGAAACAAGGTGGAGAACAAGGTTTTGGTCTCCACATCTGCCTACATTTAATAGAGAGTTAAAAAGCACAGAAATAAACAAACCAAAGAAAAATTATGAATTAAGAGAATTATGAATTAAGAGAATTAAGAGTCATCCTGCCATTAGAAGAGGATATATATTCCATGACTATAAATTAAAACCTAAAGTTTTTGGTTGTTGGTAGGTAATAGGAAGCCATTAAAGTTTTTGGAACTAGGCAGCAATATGATTAATGCTGATCCTTATGAAATTAATTAATCTGGCTGCAATGTATACGATAGGTTGGAGTGGGAGATGGATGGATGCTAAACTAGCGTTGAGACTGGGGAGGGGTTTAGAGAATCTGTGCTAGGTTGGTGGTGGGAAGAGTAAAAAGGAGTCAAAAGCAAGAGACATTTTTGTTTGCGGATGTTTTCTAGCTAGGACTAAGAAACTCTGGAATGTACATTTAGTATGAAAAGCAATGTTGGATCGCTGAAAGAACACTGTCATAAAGAATAAACAAATGTAAAATATTTTATTATAATTTCTTAAATTGGTTTAATAGGAGGCCCCACTCTGAAGCATCCAGCTTATTTGTTCATTGGAAGGACGTTCCTGCCATCTCCCAGTCACCAGAGTCCACCTACTTTTCTTCATTCATAAGTACCCCCTGGCAGCCTGGGGTCTGTTGTGTGGGCTTCCCAAATTTTTCCTAGTTCTAATGCCCTACACACCAGCTAATCCCATTCAATGTGTCAAAAAAGACAAAAAGGGCAAGTGGGCAAACTTTAACGAGGTGTTCCTCCCTCTGGTTGAACAATGAAAACCAATTAGTCATTTTAATTTAGGTCTATAGTTATTTTGACTTTTGTTCTCTCCTACACCATCTTTCAGCAGCAAGGTTTGAATTGTACATATTATAAAAGAATGGTTGAATCACCAAAAGACTATTATCCCTGATTTTTTTAAGTCCACAAGAACACTAACCTCATCATTATTACTCAGGTTTTTCAAAGATTCAGTAAATCTTGAATTTTCAATACCCATTTTAATATGCAGGATTCACTTACTAATAAGCAAAATTTAATTTTGTCAATACAAAACAGATTCCACTGCTACCTCTCAACTCTTTAATTGTATTACGGTGATTAAAATTGCAGTGATATTAGCACATTTCTTGCCGTAAGAAAGCTGAGTGTGCTATGATTTTATGTCAAGTCCACTGGCCACTCAAAATGCAGTGAGATTATTTTATAAATGAGAAGGATATGCGTTGTGCTTTTCTCTTGGTATTGATGTTGCTCATTGCAAAAGGCAAGAGCTAGCTTTCCCACACATTTACATGAATAAATGAAACGCCTAGGCCACAATACTGCTCAAATTTTCTGGTGCACACAAAGCACCTGGTGATCTTGTTGAAATGCAGAGTCCAATTCCATAGGTCAGGAATGGGGCCCAAGAGTCTGCATTTCTAACAAGCTCCAAGGAGATGCTGACACTGCTGGTGCACAGCATTTTGAGTAACAAGAGTCTGTGAATTTAATCACAAAATGAGAAATATTTTCTGGACCTAGATTTCTAAGGCATGCATTGTTTCTGAGTAAAATAAAGAAAATGCATATCTCATTCCTATTCTAGAAAATATTCTAGGAGAGTAGAACTTAAGCTTAACCAATCAGAAACCATCAACTAACCTCTAACTACAGATTTTTCCATTAGAATGATCCAAATAAGGCCACTACTCCACTTTAACCAATGAAATAATTGTTTTCTTTGCTTCCACATTCACCCTATAAAAGCCTGCCCTTCAATCACTTCTACAAGAGCTCCCAACTGCTTGTGGTCTGCTGCTGATTCATGAATTGCTGTTTACACTAAAAACTCTTTAAATTTTTAGCATGTCTCAGTTTATCTTGTAACAAAATGAATAAATATGACGAGGAATGCTTCACAAAGGTGATCTTTGTGATCTTTCATTTCCTGAGATTTTTGTGAATGTATGGGGGTCACTAAATGAATTTCTTGGGTTTAAAAAGAGGATATATCGAGTTCTAGCTTCAACTACACATAGTTGCCATGCTGGCCTAAATGCTTTTACAGTTGTTGGCTCCTTGAATTTGCATTAGATAATAAAAAGCATATAATAAATTGGAAAACTTTGGCCCCATTGTTGCTTCACAGATTTCTAGCACTTTCAAATCAAAACACTGGAATTTCCCCAAGGTTTTTAAATCAACATGATAGTGCATTATCACAAATAATCCCATTTTAAAATTTGCAGTACTTGAGGTCTCAGGAAATCAGCCATCATCTTTTCTAGACTGGAAAAAATCTGTTTACATACTAACATATGGTGGTTTGTAATTTACAGCTTCGGTTGCCTGCATTCAGACCTCAGCAGCTCTGTGCAGCAACCTGGGCAGATATTTTGCCTGACTTCAAAAGTGAGGAAACAGAGACTTGGTGCCCTTGCCCAAGAGAGCATGAGGTAGCGAGATGGAACTAGTACCTCTCCCTGCTGACTCCTAGTCTTGTGCTCTGTCCTATCAAGGACATTAAGATAAGAACTGGATGGTACTCTACAGTTTACAGTGCTTATGGACATATCTTAATTTTCAGGATAAAAGATGAATTTATCATACTGAGTTTAGACATGAAAAAACTAAAGTTCAAAGTAGTAAAAGGAAATTGTCCAAGGTTAATTACTGGTGGAGTCGAATAGGAAACCATGTCTCTCACCTATACGTCTTAGTCCTTTTGTGTTTATTTGGTCAGTTGGTTGGTTGATTGGTTGGTTGTTTTAGGCCCTCAGATGCAATGAACTGGATTAATCTCTTTGCTGCATTTCACGTTCTCCTCATTGGTCCACACATGGTTCTGTTTTATTTAGTAACATGGTAATTTTAATAGGGTAATAAGTGTCTCATGAATCACCACCCAACAGAGAAGCTAAGTCATTGACAACTACCTTCATCTAAAATGTTTCCTCTCTGTTTCCCCTGCCTCCCCTCACCCAGTGTCACCAAAATCTGAATACTATATTCATTGTTCCACTGCTTTCCTTTTCATATAGTTGTATGTATATATGTATATATAAGAATACACATTTATATTCCTAGGGAGTTTACAGTCTCATTTTTTAAATTTTTCATGAAAAGTGTATCATGTTATATGCAATATTTTGGGGATTACATCATGGTGTACATAATTTGGGAGGCATGTTGTATAACTGGAGATCTTTTTACCAACAAACTAAGCAATCACAGTATACACACACACTCCAGCCCGTACATATACACATTTAACGTATAGATGACATCAAACTATCTAGTCTCTTCAACTTCAGACATATTTAAATGCACCCTACTCATATTAGTATATTATGTAGCAAAGATCCATTAATTCAGCAAATATTTATAGGGTGTCTACCATGTGCCAGGAAGTACTAAATGCTGCACCGTGCTGGGATACATCTGTGCAAAAGCAGATACGACCCTCCTCTCTTCCCATAAAAATATCCCTGATCTCATGTAAATAACATTATACAGAGGGAGAGACAGACAATAAATAAAATAAATATGGAAAATACACAGAATGTTAGATGATGTTATTGCTAGGGAGAAAAACAAAGCGTTGAAAGTCCTTAGGCAACTGGGGTTTGCAATTTTCCACAGAATGCTAAGCGATGAACTGGGGGTGAGGTGTGGTGGGGAGAGTCCTTATTCAGTGGGTGATAACGGAAGTAACTCGGAAGAACTGAAACAATCGAAGTAAACTCTTCCGAAACCCCCACGCTCAGCCTATTGTCTGCAGGATAACGGGCTCAGTCGGTATGGATGGCCCCCCAAGAGACAATGCATTTCCTTCCACTTTTCCTCCAGCTGGGCAGCACTCCGCTAGAATCGCCCTGTAAGCCGACGCCGCACCTGCAGGCCAAACGCCGGGCGTTTAGCACGCGCGACCACCGCCCGCGTGCAGTTGGCCGGCCGCCGCGCGCGCGCGCGCCCCCGAGTACGCGCGCGGGGGAGCGCGCTCCTCCCGGAGCCGCCCTCGGGCCGCTCCCGGTCCCCCCCAGGAACGCGCGCGCGCGTCCGGCGCCGCGGCCTCTCGGCAGGGACTCGGCAGGGACGCGGCCGGGAGGGCGGCGCGCGCCCCGCTCGGCAGCTGCGGCGGCTGGTGTAGGCGCTCACGTCAGCGCTGGGAGAAGGAGGGGGTTCGCGGCGAGGAGAGTGAGAGAGACATGAGGCAGCCTGGCAGGAAGCGAGAAAGAGTTCAGTGGAGGAGTGAGTTTTAGAGAGCAGGACCTGCGCCCGCAGGAGAGTGTGGCCGACTGGGCTCCTCGCCTCTGCCGCGCGCTCTCCGCGTCCGCTTTCAGCACCTCGAGCCGAGAACAGTTCCCAGCAGTGCGCTGCGCTGCCCCGGCCGCCGGCCGGCGGGGTTCCCGGAGCTTCGAGGGGGCTCAGGGGCACCCTCTGAGAACCCAGTGTGCGCGCTGCCTCCTCTCTTTGGGTGTGCAAGTAAACACCGGGGAAAAGCATCCGGCGGCCTTAGGGAGCCCTGAAGAAGCCGGAGCAGAATGTACCAGGGACACATGCAGGTAAGACGTTTCTATGAAGCTGGAAAGAAATCTTGGGGGCTCATTTAAGAGCAGGGCGGTTCACCAAGTTACTGTGGTCAAGTGCTGCCGTCACACAACTCAACAAGTGAGGTGGTGCAACATGACCATGACATTTCTGTCCAGTAAAGCTGGATGGGTTTCCGTGGGTGGGAGAAGGGGAGGAAAGACCTCAGAACTTCGACTGGGGAAGTTTGTTTTCTGTGCATTCCCTGAGCCTGTTTCTTTAAACGGGATCAAGGAATCCAAACAGAGGAAACCCTGGAGAAGACCGTGTTTCCGTTGTAATCCTATTGATGCATCTCGGCATGTATGTCAACTGAAGGGCAAACAATAACAGGAAAGACAAAGCTTTCCCTTTACCCATCTGTAGAGGTTTCTTGACAGTTAAAACAGTTTGCCACTTTCCTATTTTTTAAGTGTTATTTTAAAAAATGGTTTGTGCTGAATTTTTCCCCTTTCGCATGATGGGACATTGTCTCCTATCCCAATAGTCACAGGATGACTTGGAAGGATGAATTTCAAACACATGTCCAAGAGGCTCTAATGTTTTCCAGGCAAAGTGCTGCCTCTGGTTGTTATTAATGTTCATCTGAACTGAACCGTGGCTTCTTTCCGATGCAAACGTTCTACTCTCTTAGGCAAGATTACTTTAACCTTGACTCCAGTTCTCATTCATATGGTTGGTTCTTCCTTATAAAGGCAGATGTATGCTTTGGGAGAAAAATGAAATACTAACTCAGCTTCCTAAAGTATGAACGGAGATCTTTTTCTTGCTCCTAAATGGTTTAGTCATCAGATTCGATGTTTTAGCTTCCTTTCCATTCGTAAGATAGTCAAATACAGTCATCATTTGTGGTGCTTTTATCCTGATGTGGAACATGTGAATATTGAGAATGTTGTTTCTGTGTCTTTTACAGCAGTTAGGGATAGATAACTGTGTTGTTGCATTCATGACTTAGTATTGCTTGATATTTAATTTCCAGGTCTCAGGGAAATTATTTTAGACTATCATTTACCTTTATAGAAAACAGTATTGTATTCCTAAGTTTTATAAGAATTCTGAATATGCACCGTCAGAATTCCAAAAGCATTTCCTATATTACTAACATCATCCTGTTTTGAAAATTATTAATGGAATTATATCACATTTGATAGACAACAATTAGTGGCTGTAGTATATTTTTAAATATATATAATAAATATGATCTGCATGTTTATTATAAAAGCTACACTAACCGGAAAGTTTAGTAAAAAAGAAGCATTCAAACAGACTGTGAAAAAATTAACAGGAAATTATTACTGTAATTTTATGTTTCATCTTCACCTAAGAATTATACTTAAAATTTTATATATTATATATTTATTATCCCTAAACAGTTTCTTCACAAGGGTAAAATAAGAAAATTTTAATAAATAGAGCCAATCCTCAGAAAATTCCTAATTCATACAAAATTAACAATTGACTACGTAGAGCAATTTACAAAAACTTTCTATGATTCTTTTTGTTTAAAAAATATGTTACTGTCAATAAAAAATTGAAGCAATAATCTGGAAAGTCCATGCACCACAAAACAATTTTAACTCAATTTTCTGAGTATTTCAAACCAATACGCTATTGAAACTTGAATTGCCTAGAACGATGTCTGAAGGTTTAATTTCACTTTGAAAGAATAGACAAAATATAAAACTCTGAATATCCTCCCAACTTAATGTTGTTTGCTTGTGCACTGCTGTAACAGCAAATATGACGGCTTACAGTAACACTCACAAATTTTTGCTGCCAAGCTTAACTTGAAAACATTACTAAATAAAGACTGTAATCAATATGCTTGCCAAAATTTCACAGTGCAATACTTTTGTCCTATTTACTATTGACCATTAAGGTTAAACATGAAATGTCCAAGGCCTTGGTAGGTATGTTTAGTAGCTATTCAATAATATCATCGTCTGAATGGGAATCCCCCCACCAAAGATAACACCTATTACAACATGATATACTTGTTTGTCTACGTTTTTAAACTCTTCACCAATCTCTTCACCCAACTATATTATTCAACATATAGATGAAATTTCTATTGTGTTCAGATATTTAGATTAAAGAACATTTTCATATTAGAGATAGTATCATCTTCCTGTGTGTATCTGACTCTAATCACAGATCAGAAGAAACATAGTCCAAACACTCCAAAATGTTTGTAGTTAAAAATCTGTATACATACTTGGTAAAGTGGACGAGGGACAAGCAGATTTACTAATGTTTTTGCCAACTTTGAAGTTTATTTGAAACACTGGTGTTGCTTGGCTGATACCTTAAAACAGGAGTGAAACAGAAATGTTTGCAATCATTTGCTATGCCTTGTAATTCTTCTCTTTTCTCTATCCAAGAGATTTTAAAATAAAGTGTTTTGTAAATAAGCAATCTGGAGTGGGGCAGGTGTTCACATGAAGCCTTTAAAAATAGTCTAATTTAAAACCCCTGTGGTGCCTCTGTTTTTGCAACTTAATGATTTTGCAAATAAAGTCTATTACTTCTTATACATACGGCTAATTCATCTGGTCTATGGTAGAATCTGAATTCATTTTAGAAGTCACAAACTTTTAAAAATGAACATTTGGCTTGTTCTGCTTGTTCATTAGAAGATAAAAATTGATGTCTATTACATGTAAACAGAATATAGAGTAACATATATTTCTTGGTTTACATTGTAAATGCCACAGGTATATTTCGCAGGAGCAGGTCCCGGAGTTGTGTTGTTTTCCAACCAATTATTTCCAAGGGGAATTAATCATCCCAGTAACTTGAGCAAAGTTTGTTTCTTTAGTGACTGTTTTAGATTTACTTCTTTTCCCTTTTGACCAAGGGAGCCAATAATGATTAAATATACTTTAGCATCAGTTCTGACAAAACTCTCTATTGTTCATAGATGATCTATGATCTTAATTCCACCAATACTTGTATGCTCAGAGATGAGATGCTTATTTGCTTGTGTTCATATGAGTTAACACTGCCAGGTAGAGCAAAATTATTACATTTCTCAGAATATTTTTTAACCAAACTTGTTTTTTCCTGGGACAATATAAATACAAAGCAATATAATTTCAATTTTGAACTAAGAATTTTTTATTGTTGTTAAAGAAGTCAAGTAATTTTTTTGGTTATGAAAGAAAGTTCAGAAGGCAAACAAAAACAGCTATTTGTAATTGTGACTTATCTTTATTATTGGCATAAAAACAGGCACTTTTTACGTATTGAAGCTTTCTGAGGAATCATTCCACACTCTCTGGCTTCATAAGACATAAGCTAAAGAAAATTTAAATGACAAAAATTATAAGATTATTAACAGCTCTAAAAGTATCCATTTTGTTTGCCTCCAGAGGGGTTTCCTGTTTGTCTTTATGACTTTACTTAAACTTTTTCTTAAAATCTTCATGAAGAGGAGCAGCTTAGGTATTTAAATTTTGTTAACACGTTAGATCTGGCCACGGGAGATTTATTTAAGTTCACTAGAAACAATGCACATAAGAAATCAATCCAAGGTAAGATTATAGAATGTTATTTTCAACACCCTCAACGTCAGCTTGTCATAATTGAGACCCTCAGTAAAACTATAAAGCAGCTGATATTTATCATGGATACTTCTACCTCTCTAACAGATCCACTTTTTTCCTGATGCCACCCTTTTCTATGCTGTATCTTTTTTTATTAATATTAACCCATTGTTAAGGCATTAACTGCTAACAAAGACATATAACTTATACCAGTACACTGCACACACACACACTCCACAATGGTATTTGCATTTTCAGAGGAAATCTTTGAGATTAGTTTGAGGGTGGTGAGCAGAGATAATGTTTTCTGGACAATGATCAATGTTGGGGTTGGTTGTATTGTTTTGTGTTTGGGGTTGGTGAGTGGTAGCTGCTGCCATCCCCTTTCCCAACCCCCCAATTTAAATAGCAGCTGGCCTTCTTTCTCAAAAGTATTTCTATGAGTAATGATGAGCATTAATATAATGAATTTGTTGCCTGAAATATTAAATGTAATTCTATGGAAGTAAATTCATGTACAGTTAAGCTGATGCTCAAAATTATGACACAAGCTCTAGCAAGATGCTGAAGCACCTTCCTTTATAGTCACAAACAAATCATGTTCACTATGGGTGTAATGTTGAGCTTTTAACACTTAAAAATCATAATAGTTATGGTATAATCTTGCAGAATATTTGATTAACCTGAAAATCTTATTCCCCAGCCACATTGGCCAACAGTTTATATACTTACTATAAGAAACACAATATGATCTTTGTTAATTTTATTTATGTTTTTTAAACATTCTTCTTAAAAACATGTGTTTGAAAGCAAAAATTCCAGCATATAAATATTTTAAACATAGAACATTTTTGAAAGTAAAGAATAAGAAAAGGTTAAAATAGAACTTGTTAATTTTAAAATTTTGAATCTCTAGTATTGCCACTGCCAACCTTGAAAACATTAAGATGTGATGCACCATGTAGTCAAAACATCTGGCAGGCTGCTTTTTTACACTTTTCATTGAGATCACATGTTTCCAACAGCTAGAGCTGTTAAAAGGTTTTATATTTTAGAATTAATTTCTTCATACATTTATAGGATAATCAGTGTGTGTTTCTTTCACTAAATGTAAAGGTAAACCCCAGCCTAGTGTTTCCTCATTAAGAGACCTAAGTCCAATCTAAATGTTTGATACATGTAAAAAAATGATGTGATTTCAAATATGCTGATGGAGAAAACAGATTGTTAAATTTCTAAAATACTTATCCCCCTTGTTATAATACAAAATTTGTAAAAGACAAAATTATTTTGAACTATAACATGTAGCCCATAGATCAGAGACCAGAGTGCTATCAATTAGGGGTTACATTTCTTTCAGTGACTCCTTCCTTCACCCCCACCTCATCCACTTCTATCCCACCTCACCTATGTCATCCCTTTTAATAGGGATTCAAAATGGGACACTTCCTTTCCCAGTCTGCTAAAAGAGACTATTATATCTTATATATTATATTACTATATTATACAGAATATAAACAGGAAGATATTAATAGTTAATACTCTATTGGTTAAATATTAAGACAAATGCTGATTGTTCAGAATTCAAGGTATAATATAACACTACCAATGTTGTCTTAGAATGTCATATTTGACTGATCCTTATTAGTTAGTAACCAATATGCTATTTCTTCTATTAAAACTCCATTAGATAAACCAATATCATACTCCATGTAAGATTTCACTAAATAGATCATATTTTTGGATTGTTTTTTAGACAATCACTGTTAGAAATTGCACAGATGAAACATAATGAGCTCATTTAGATAGGAAGAGGCTGTTTATCCACCATTTCATTCAAGAGAAACACACAGAACACTGCCAGCACCTCTGAAAAGGATAAACCTGAGCCAAGTGAAATAGTTTGCATTGCAGGTGCATACACAACTCCCCAAAGCCCCTGCTCATGTGCACATACCTCTGGAAAACCAGACAAACCCTGCAAGTGAAATTTGATGTAGCAACATATTTTTCCCCAAACAGCATGCCATATGGTGATCTATGAATCATGGAGATTCCAAGAGAAGATTGGTGATGTTATGATGACAGAAACCTACCCAGGGAGCCACAAAATTCCCACTCCCATACACCCTCTTAAAAATCATGTGGTTCTTAAAGCAACTGGTGTGGTAGAGGAATTCATAACCATGCCATATGAGTAATGATTGAAGGAACTGGGGATGTTTTATTCGAAGACTCAGGGAGACCATTATGACTCTATATAAATATTTGAAGGGCTATTATTTAGGAAAGGGATAGAATTGTTCTGTACATCCTTGATATCATAGCAAGGTAAGGCAAAAAGTTTCCTCAAGGTGGTGACAATAAGAAGGTACCGCATATGGCACCCAGTTTGGCAAGATACCTACCCGGACGTGGAAGAGGTCTAGGGTGAAGGGAGAGCTGATGAGTAAGCAGAGCACAGTGACTCTGTGCACACACAGTCCCTTGTTCCAAGACCATTACGCTTTGTGGAAGAAATCCAGTAAAAAGCAGCGTAAGAAAGACCACACACATTATGTATATTTGTATGTGCATGTCTGTGTCCTATCAAACTGGTTGTAGTCAACTTAAGTAATGACTGGCAAAATCCAACATTTCCTGGGGAAATATTCCCTGCCTATTGGACAGTATATAGGTGGGCGTCAGACAGAGCCCTGCCAGTACCATCATGCAAAGCGATCAGAAACAGTACCATCATGAAAAGTGATCAGAAACAGTAAAAGGTCAGAAAATATGGAACCTCCTTAAGAAAATAAGAAAAAGTAAAACACCATGAGCAAATGAAGTTGCTAGGGCTGCAAAGCATCCCTTCACCTCCTTTCATATGCATGTCAGCTGTAACATGCATGCCCACCCTGAATGATAGCCTCTGATCACATAGCGATGTAATGTTTGATTTGGCAGGCGGAGCTTGTTGGAAATGCAGAATCTCATGCCGCAGCCTACTGAATCAGAAGCTGAATTTTTCAAGGAACCCAGTGATTTATACACACATTAACGTTTGAGAAGCACTGGTCTGAAAAACCTCTACATAGAGAACAATGCTTGATCTATTGAGCTGAGACCCTAGCAAAAAGCTAATTCTTGAGTAGCCTTTTGACATCATGGAGGCATGATGAAGTCTCTGAAAGAGGAGCTGGCAAGAGCAACTTCATAACTATACTCGAATAAAACATCTTTGTTATACTGACACTGTAATGGCCACTCAAATGATTGTGGTTTTTCCTCCTGGAAAAACTCACAACAAACCTACGCTGTTCCACCTAAATAAAACAAATCTTCAAATATTTAGAGAACTATTATGTCCTCATTCCTTTAAATCTTTTCTTCTCCAAGATAAACAGCCCAGTTCACTCAATCATTTCTCATAATGACACTTCTGATGTTTAAATGGCTTTATGAAAGTATGGCCCTCCAAATAAGACACACTGCTCAAGATTCAATCCAAGATGTGATTGGATCTGACCAATTCCAAGCACTGTGAGATTATTTGTCTCTTGGGAATGACATCTACTCAGAAAGCCTAAAACTTCTGTCGTTTCTTTATATTAAATTGTTCTCTAAATTGTTCTGACATTTCTATTCTCTGAATCACTTGGGAGTTATTTCACAGATGTTTGGTTTTTATACCAAAATAATCTTGGATCCAAATGTGCTGATTAGAATTTTCTAGGTTAACAGTTCTTTATTTCTCTAACAGTTATGCTAATGTTCAGTTTTGAGGTCATAGAATTCTTAGTCTAAAGGACCTTTGAAAAAGTTTTGGTTTGCAGATGAGGAAACTGAGATCCAGAAAAGCTAATAGATTTGTTCAAAAAGCTTCACACTGGTTAGTTAGCAGAGCTAATACTGGAATGAAATCTTCTTTACCCCAGGATACTATTTCCAGTACACCATTATTCTTTATTTTGATGTCCATAACATTCAAAAATCTAAATGGAAAGTAAACATTATAATAAACCACTAGGCATTTCCAAATACCTAAATGTTTAGCATTTCATCACTAAAACTAATATTTTTCTGTTTTTATGTTATAGTATAACTAGTTGATATTTTATATGTTCTGTTTTAGCAGTCATTCATCTGACAATAGAAGAAATTCCTGTGTGTAAGCATGTTTTAAAAGTGAAATGAAGTACCACGAAATTTGTATCATTTCTTGTTCTAAAGGTGTCTCTGCGTGGACTGACTACATTGACCATTTGAATGAACTGATTTGACAGGTTCTTGGAATCAGTTGCCTAAATATACAAATAATTCATTCCAGAGTTCTTAGCTATAAGTAACAGAAACCAACTCTGGTTTTCATTTAAGCAGAAAAAGGATTTATTAAGAGTATATTTGAAAAAATAATAAACATAGAAGAAATGATGAAGATAGAAAAATCTCCATTTTGCAGTCATCGTAGTAAAAACTGATTCAAATAAGAATGATCTATGAATGCTAAATCTGAGGACGAAGGCAGTTTAATTTGGAACAGGATCAATAGTCAATGTTATATTTACATAACATTGAAATATCACCCATGAATTACAAAAGGAAAAAATAGTAACTTTTCAAAGGCTAAATTGGGCAAACCTTAACTAAGTAATTAAAATTCACATTGCCAATAAGGAAAGATAGATAGCATATGCCTCTGGATGTGATTTGGAGACAGCATCAGTCAGGTAATAATCATGCTGAAAATTCACTACTTGCATCTAATTGTGAGGAAACCTCAGACAAGCCCAAAATAAGGGATATTCTATAAAATAAACAGATTGTGTTTTTCCAAAATATTAACATCATGAAAAACAAGGAAAGTTGAGAAGCTGTTGCAAATTAAAAGGAGACTAAAGAGATATGACAACTAAATGTAATATATGATCCTAGACTGGCCTGTGTTCTAGGAAAGAAAATTGCTACAATGGACACCATTGGCACACACTATTGACAAAACTTGAATACAGACTGGGGATTAGGTTAGTATTATATCGGTGTTAAGTTTTTTGAACTGAATAACTACACTGAATCTATGTAAGAGAATATCCTTGTTCATTGGACATACACATAGAGTATGAAGGGGTTAAGTGGCATTGGGTATGTAACCTACTCTCAGATGATTCACAAATAATGATAATAATAGTGTGTGGAAGGGGGTGGGGAGAGAGAGAAAGAGAGAGAGAGAAGGGCAGAGGAGAGAGAAAGCCGTAGAGCAAATATAGCAAAATGTTTAAAATTGGTAAATCTAAGAAAAGAGTATATGGGAGTTCATTGTACTATTCTCACAATTTTTCTGTAAGCTGGAGAGATTATTCCAAAATATAAAAGTTCTTTTAAATGTAAAAAACAAAAGTACATTGGGACACTAACAGACCTGTAGAACTAGGCTAGGGGTGGAGGAACCAGGCAACAGGCAGGGGCAGAGCCCAAGTCAAACCCTGAGCTAGGCCAGCATGAACCCTACTGCCGCCCTCACAGAACAAGGCACAGCAGAGCTTGTGCACTGACCCAGCAGACTTGGACACTGGCTCAGCCACTGCACCTCTGCTGCCTGTTGCCCATGGAGACCCATGTTGGAGCCTCAGCTGCTGCCCCTCACTGCCAAGGCAGATGCTCTACCATGATTGCTTTTGTGTGCCCCAAATCCCATTTCAAAGTGGGAGCAGGTATGGCTATTTGTGCACACATCCATCCCCTAGCTTCAAGATGGTCAGTGAAAGCACCTATCAGCTTCTCAACTAAGACTCAAAAAGTGGACAATTTCTTAAATGTAGAAAGAGCACTTAGAATTAAGAAAGTTTTTTTAAATAAAAGGTAAATGTCCACTCTAACATGCTTAGATATTGAATGGACATCTAGCTCTCCATCTTGATATAACTAGAGTCTGGTCTGCATTGAGGGATAAGAGATGAAGTAATTCTCCTCAAGCGTGTGTTTATTTGGTACTACCTGCTGTTGCATACAGACCGCTAGGGGAAGGTGGTACAATTAGAGTACATTGGCTTATTAAATCATGCAGTGAAGAAGAGCAGAATGATCCTTGTATCATTCATCAATGTCCATCTACTGCTCACGCCTCTCTTTTTTGAGAAATTGGAAAGAGCCGTGTGAAGAATTCAGTCATTAATTAGGGAATTAAAATACATACCATGTACCTTACTGATAAGAACATCTTTTCCCTCCATATGCGGGGATTTAATGTGGAATACTGGACACATTATCATGTCATATTCATCCGAAGGATGATTATAATCAAGATACCCTGTGCATTTGAGTCATTAATATTGATATGCAGTCTCTTATATAAGTCTTTAGGACGGTTTACATAAGACAGAAAGAAAGTTTCTTAAGGTTGGGGAAAGATAAAATTAAAATAATAGAACCTTGGAGGTATAAAGGTCTTTTGAGTTCACATAGCACAACTTTCTTATTTCACATTTGAGGAAACTTGGAGCTAGGTCTTGATGGCTCAGACTTCTTGAATTAATTGCTGCTTCTCAAAATTTAAAAAAAAAGTATGTTGAAAAGCTTTTGATGGCCTGCTTTGTACATTGCTTAATAAATTACCTCACTTTTGAAGAGGCAACAACACATATTGGTTAAGAGTTTCCGCTCCAGCCTCCGACAAGTTCAAATCCTGGTTTCACCACATAGTATCTGTGTGATCTTGCTCCAACTTATTCTCTCTAACCTCCACTTCCCTCATCTGTGACGTGAAAGAACCCACACGTTGTGATGATTTGTAAGGACCAGATGAGATAATGGAGTATAAATGGCTTAGCTTGTAATAATTTCTCAATTATGCTAGCTTTTATGGTTTTGTTGAGCTGGCAAAGTATTCCATACACGTTGTGTGTGGAAGAGTTTAGCCACGGCAGTGCCTGTTGTACCTGGCTGTTCACACTGGTGGCACTGCTTACTTTGCTTGTTCCCTCACAGTTCTGGATTTTGCTCTTCATTTCCTCAATCCCAAACCTTTGCCTTCCGTATACTCTGGGTATTTACTCATCCTTCACGATTCCAATCAAATGTTACCTCTTCAGTGCTGGTCTGCACCACCACCCCCTCACCCAGCAGTGCAGAATTAAAGCTGCCTTCCTCAAGGCTTCCTTGGGGCTTTATGTGCATTGCTAATACCATAATTAACATATAGCTTTAATTATTTATTTTTGTCAGTCTCCTGAACTACTTACAAGCCCATCTGTGGCAGTGACTATATTCAATATATCTTTATATCCTGGAGACTAGTAGTGCTAGGTATATACTGTTAATGTGGTACTTACTGAATGAATGGATGAACTGATGATTGAATTGATGAAAGAAAGAATGAAAGAGTGAATGAATGCATGAAATACTCAGAAGAGTTCTTACTGTTCTCAATAAGGACTCCAAAGTGCAGCTGGGATGGTCTCCCTAATTCTAAGACACACAGCCCCAGGAATAGGATTTGGTCTATTCCCATGAGTTTCAGGAGCAACTGTACATCAAGTGAAGCTTCCACACACTTGAAAGGGAATCAATTACAGGGAAACCTTGTAAACCTTATAATTATATTGCCACAGTAATTAACCAACACTCCACTGTCAAAGCAGTCTACACAGTTTAATGGGTTCAAGCTCTTTAAAGCCTAAGGACAATCTGGGGCTGCAGATTTAGAAATATAACAGATTCTTCTAATGGTTTCCAACTACATCGCCAGCTAACCAAGGTCATTTGAAATTAGAATCCATCCCTCTAAGGTTCATGACACCTCTTCACCACTTCAGCTAGCTGTCAACAATGATTTTGATAATAATGCTAACACACACACCCCTGAGACCACTAAGACCATGACAGAACATCACAATTGGAACTGCCCTCTCATTTGCTTACGCCAGTTGTAAAGGTTGCTTACATCCCCAGTGCTGGCCTCCCCAGTTACACACACACACACAGAGACACATGTGCACATGCATGCGCACACGCACAGTTTTCTAAGGATCCAAGGAAGGAGTTGCACTCACGATGGCCATCCAGTAGGCTATTTAGTGGGCCTGTCTGAACCTGGAAATCTTATTACACCTCCCACAGTTTCTCTGATATATGAGCCTGAAATATGGATAAATAATTTTTTCCATTCAGTTACAGTAAAGAAGATTTTAAAAAATCACATGTCAAAGCAGAGATCTTTCTATTAGGAGAGAAGAAATAACAATGCCAGTGGCATGTACTGCTTCTGGACAAATTATTAAAATGCACCCTTTCCAGGTGGTCCAAATACACAAAGACTGTCCTTTTTCCTGGAGGACACAATCCCACAAGCAGGCACACAACTTGGCACGTGAAGCAGAGAGTTGGATTTCAGACCTGACTTGTGCCCCCTCATCCAGACATCCTTGCACCACAGCTTCCTCTACCAAGGATCGTGTGTGTGTGTGTGTGTGTGTGTGTGTGTGTGTGTGTGCAGGTGAGTGACTAAAGGTGAAGAAATTTGCTCTATTTTACTAAATATATTCAAACACAGATTGGATGTATTTGCTGAGTCCTTTAGGGAAGGTGGTCAGTTTAGAGGATTACTGGCTTTCCTTCAAGGTCTAAGATTCCATTATTATCAGGCCCGTAATTAGCAATACAATATATCTATGAGTGCCTGGTCATGGTAGATTTCCCCAGTTTACTACTAACCATATCATGGAAAATAAATTTTAAAACTTTCTAACATCAAGATGCTTGATATTTCTTATGAAATAAGAAGATCAACCTCTCCTGATTCTTCAGAGGATATGCTGCCATACTTCTCTTCCCCACTCTGCAAGTAAGAAGAGTTGCTTTCCTACAAAGCTATCCTGGATATAGCAGATTCTTGGTTGTGATAGAATACTGATACCTTTGCTACAATAGTCACTTTTTGTGAAAGCGAGAGTCTCATAAAAGTTAACCTTTAGAGTGCTCAGTGAGGTTGGCAAAGAATAGACATTTTATCTCTGTCATGCTGATAAAGAGAATGTAGCACGCAGGTTTGCCTCACCCAAACTTCCTCATGAAATCAGTTGGGGACTGCGGACCAGAATCTGGGTCTTCTGATTTTTACTCTAGTGCTTGAGCCCACATAGCAAATTCAGGCCACATCTCCATGTCAGTACCTCAGCTACTGCAAAATGACTCAACTAACAGGGGACAAAGGGTTTTGCAAGTTTTCTGCAATGTTGCAGTAGCCTTGGGGGGTAGAAATCTCAGATGCATTCTTCCTACCATTTACTTAAGACAGATGCTAAATCCATACAGCTTTATCAATTCTCTTGACTCTACATTTGCAAATTTGTATATTTAGTACTTTGAGAGTACCTTTGTGCAGGATGGGGTACCCTTGCCCAGTGGAGTACAGAACAGCCATGAAACATCCATCTTTTTGTGCAGAAAGCCTCACTAGAATCAGAAATTCCCCAGAGCCCTGAACAATATTGAGGCTATGGGATTAAACATTGCTCAGAAGCCCAATGTAGAGTGGCTCTGTGTTGCATGTAGAGCCTTCGATCGTATTTATAAACTAAGCCCAAACATCCCTGCGCCCCAAATTCTGTTACTTGCCTAAATATTTTAATTTTGTTTTATTTTGTTCTTTGTTTGCTATTGTAAAACATTCAACAATACTAAGGTGGTGAACCAAATGTTTCATATTTTACTTTAATGTTTCAACCTCCGTTAAACTCCTCTTTTAAACACCTGACTTTACCAGTGAAAAATTAATTGCTGTTTATTTGAGGGAGCTCTCTTAATTTCTTATACTCTTAGACATTCATTTTCTGTAGTGAGAGAAAATATCAGCTTTGCTGAAAGGGAACTACTTCTGAATGGCAGGATCAAGATTACTATGGAGAAAATATACAGAGATCTTACTATTCTCAATTTATAAGATAGCTATTTAAAATGGAACCACTGTTCCTTAGTTTGTTAAAATTAATTTTAAACTTTCAATTAATGTAGGCATGGAAGGGCCAAACAGTAACATAAAAATCAGAGCGTGATAATATTGCTCAGTCCATCCAATGTAAAATTTAAAGTACCAAAATAAAGAATATTCTTTTTCATAGCTGATATTGTTAATATTTTAGAAATCAACTTCTAGCACATGTATGTGATTATGTCCTAGTTTAAAAATTAATAAATAATAGAATTCCTATGTTCTATGTTATATCAAGGAAGCATTAATTAATCTTCTATTTTAAGAACTAAAGTACAAGTATTCTGCACCTTGGTTATCAATAATTGTTATTTTACCTGTGGTTTGTACTGTACATAATTCTGCTGTTTTAATAAATGCTTAAATAGATAATCATCCCGTTTGCAGGTAAAGACATATTCAAGTAACCCTTACTGAAAACATAACTAATCTGGCATCTATGCTCATCCTCAATATTTATCTACAAACCAGTTATATCTCACAACTAAACGTCAGTCTCACTAACTGACCACTGCTACCGGTTCTAACTCAAAGTGAACATGCTCAAATGTGGACTCATTACCACCAACAATAACCTCCATAAAGCCTACCTCTTCCCCTATTTTCCTGGATTGTCCAGTAACACTACCACCCACTCAATTACCTAAGTCAGAAACCTGGGAGTCATCCTCTCCTTTTTCATATCACCCTTCTATTTAAAGTCCTTTTCTGGTACACCATCATTTATAACAGTATTTTCAAGTGCAATCTTTAGACTAGTTATCTAGTATGCTTGTTGAAAATGCAGATTCCTGGACCTCACTGCAGCTGTATGGAATCAGGCTCCCTGAGGCTGAGGTCTGTGAATCTATACTTTAACACTCCACAGGTGAACTTAAAGCATACTGAAGTGTTAAAAACACTGGCCTCTAGAATAAGATATGAATTATGAGGCCTACTTATCTGGCCTTCTCATCTACAGGGGCCCCGTAAGCACTCTGGACTCTATCTAGCCTTACTAGATTTTGTATACTTCCCCAAATTGGACCTGTGCTTCCGTCCCTCTGGCCTTCTCTAATGATGCTGTCTCTGACCAGGACACCACCACCTCACCCAACTGGCTGATCCTTGCTTATCCTTCAAAATCCAGTTAAAGAGTTATTTTCTACAAAGAGCCTTCCCTGAGCCTCCAGGACTGTTAGACACCCTCCTACACACTTATGTCACTCTGAGCCTGTGCAGAACTTTGTCTCAATTGCCCTTGCCCTGCTCTCTGGCTGGGTGGAGTCCCTTGGCTATGTCTTGGTCATTTTTTTAACCCTGGTGGCTAGCACACAGCCTGCTCTTGGTGGGTGAGCAATATATGTTGGATTAAATAATAGATTATTGAATTAATTCATCTTTTAATTAGCCTTAATTATTCTGTTTAGCTTGATTTAAATTTCTGAAGATTCCCATATCCCAGTATAGATTAGGCACTTCATCTAGGATCTTTGAAGATGAAATTAAATTATTATGAAAATGAACTACTCCCTTTAAAAATCAATTTTTCCTGAGTAATGCATTCAGACTCCTGTCTGATTAAAATAAAAAGGCAGGTATGAAGAACCAAAGAAAGAGTATGAGCCAGCAGGCAGAAGAATCAGATCCCAGGCCTTTTTCTGTCCTAACTAGCATATGACTTGGGGGACACCATTTAATCTCTGTGAGCACCTTTTTTGCCATTCACAAAATGACTAGATAGAATCTTAATCTTTCCCAGGTACTATAACTTTATTATTCCAACTAAAATTTAAGAAATTAGCATTTTGAGATAGTACTTAATGCTATAAAAAACCAATTTCAATAAATTATATCTAGAGTTTATCACATATAAATATATATAAAAATATATAATTTGATTTATATATATAAAATTAGATCGGGGGACTGTTGATCCAACTTTACTGTAACATTAAACTAATACTATATTTACTTTACTCTTTTCTACCTAGTTGTACTATTTTGTTGTGTGGGTTTGGACTTTTATTAATATTTTATCAGTTAATTGCATTATTTGCTTATATGAAGTGGCAATCATCTGTTATTCATTCCCCATGAATTATTTTAAGTGAAATGAATATCATGGCATTGTTTAACTGAGAAGACGAGCTTCACATTTTCCTTCTGGTGTTCGAAGACACGGGGAAAAATTGGGGGTGAAGTATTAATCCAAGTTGTAGCATTCTCTACCTGTGTGACCTTGGACAAGTTTCTTAACCTATTTGAGTATCTCAAATTAGGAAAAGGAAGTGTGCAATAATTCATTCAAAAGCTTAATTGCCCAGCCTGGGAAACATAGGTAGACTCTGTCTCTATAAAAAAAATTTTTTTAATTAACCAGTTGTGGTCGTGGGCACCTGTAGTCCTAGATACTTGGGAGGCTGAGGCAGGAGGATCGCTTGAGCCCAGGTGTTGAAAGTTACAGTGAGCTATGATCACGCCACTGCACTGCAGCCTGGGCAACAAATGTGAGACTCTTTCTCTTAAAAAAAGCAAAAACCAAAAAGGCTAATTGCTTAATTTCTGACTCTTGACAATGAAGACACAGATTTGCTGTCAAATTTAAATGCTGGATTCTCTGCTTTAGGAATACCCTTATATTATTAAAGGTGAACATTATTCATTTAATAAAGATTATCTCATTAAAGCTGAGACCACCATTTCCCATTGTTTAAAATTCTACAATAAGATGACCAAAATGAAAATTATACCCTTAAACTAATTGGTGGAATAAGTTAAATTGACATGGGAAGTATTTCTATTTCCTTTCATGTATCTGATTTCCTCAGTCCCAAGGAAATACAGGTATTCTCATAAATAGTTGCATCAGATGCAGGCCCTTTGTAAACTGCCTTTGATATACCCATTTAGAGATAACTGAAGGAGAAAATATAATGGTAAATAAAAATTGGACACTAGAACTTATAGCTATGCTTCTACCTTAAATCACTGAAAATGGCTGTTTGAAAATTTAAAACATGTCCTCATAAGTCAAAAGTAGAGACCAGAGACTAAAACTCTAATCCGAGCCAGGAGCACCCTTTTATAGGAAGCTAACAAATTTGATGCCTTGGGGCAGTGATAGTCTTTGGCAAACAGTGATTTACTGGAGAACAGAAAAAGCTGATCAACTGGGAGCAATATTTATGCATGTATTCATGCATTCTTTAAGTAAGCATAATGATATGAGTAAACCATAATCTACATAGAAACCTCAAATCCCAGAGATTTGGAGTTCAAATTGTTGACTTTATTCCCAATTGTGACCCCCATATGGCCTTAAATAACCTGTTGACCCATTCCTTGTCCCTATTCACAGCCTGTCAGGTGCTACCCCACTTAATAATGGAAAAGATTGTCCTTCTTCCCTCTTGTGTCCCACTCCTTTATGCACATAACTAGAACAGACACCAATACATAGAGCCAGGAGAAATGGCTGTCTACATATTGACCATCCACACCTGATTGTGAAATATATTTGGTTGTACTGATCTCTGTGGCTCCAAAATGCCTTTATTTAATAGAGTGGCTCAAACACTCCAGGTGTGGTATTCTGGATTACAAAGAAAACCCCAGACAACTTGAACAAATCGGATCTACAGCAACCTCAGAGAGCCATCCCAGAGGCAGGGGGAGCCCTTTGAGAAGCATAGCGACTGCATATCACCAGATAAGACAAGCAGGCTTGGATGACAGCTTCATGGGAGCTGTCCAAATGTTGTACTGCAAGCTTCCTGTGAATTCGCGTGCTTCTTTTCAGAGCAGCAGCTACTCTCCTAGAGAATGAATAAGGTCTCCAGGCCAACAGAAGCTCTTCTCTTCCTCTCTAAAATACAGACCATATGAAAGGCAAGTTTGGAAATGGCTGCACAACCACAAATACTGGCATTGTCTTTAACCTGAATTTTTCCCTTAAAAAAATCATTTTGATTTACATCATAGTTTTATTCATGATAACATTGTCAAGTCAGAAGGACCAGTTATATTAACAACCAAGGCGTAGATTGTTAGTTACTTGTCAACCCTGGTAATGATCAGTTACAACCGGTTAGTGGTAAAGGAGGACTAGCCTCCCAGTGCTACATTCAATGTTATTCCTTTTAGAATATTCTTACATGAACTACACACTGGCCAAAATGCTCCAACCCACCCAATTGTAAGATTAGCACAGACCTACCAAATGATGGAACTATTACAAGTATAAAACTAATCATCAACACAGTTCATATGTATAACAACAATATTATATGCAGCAACATAATATACGTTTTGCTTTTGTTCATATGAGGCCTATGGTATATAAATGAGGAATCAGAACACTGCCTTTGGAGGGAAAGGACATTCTAATGAATGTATATGTTCCATAAAGTGCCTGACACACTGTACAGCCATAATAAATATAAATCACTGAAATCCAATTTATTTTCTGGCCATACTCCCAGGAAAGCTTATCTGATTTCCAAACTGTGGGTGTTAAAATAAAATCTGAGAAACACAGAGCAGAATAAGAAGTAGAACTCTTCAGCATATCTGATATCTGCCTACCCTGAGTTCTCATTCTTCATCTTAATTTTTCTTTATTTTGAATACCGATCCCTTTCTCTGAACCTGAACCATGTCTGAAAGGTGCTTATCCAAGTCATGTGTATAGAAGTAAATACTTATTCACTATCAAATGTTTTTGAGCACTTTCTCTTTTTATAGAAACAAAGCTTTATGATGATCCCTCTCATTTGGAAATTTAAAATTTAGCAAAAAACACACAAACTGATATAGGAAGCAGACTTAAATGAAATAAGGAATTTGCTCAGGAATTTTCACAATGAAATATAATTAAATGTAAAGTGTATAAAAATGAGCATTTAAAAAAATGGATCACTTGTACATGACTTACAGAAGTAGAACACTCAGTTGGAGAGTAAATTATGGATCATATGTACAGTGTTTTGAATTAAGTATTGAAAAATAGTCCCCAATCAAATAGAATCATTAAAAAAGTTCCTTTATTGAAAATGGCAACTTTTCTCATAATTCAAACTGACCCCAGCTTTAAAATACATTGTAGGAATACAGAAAGGGAGAAACTTGCAAAAGCAAACTGGGGCTTGAATCAGTAAGCCATATATTCTTTTTTTCAGTGTTATTTCATAGCCTAGATGTTATATGAGGAAAGTGTCCCTTTCCCGAAGCAGCATAGAGAAAATCATAAAAGATATTTCTGTCTGGGGATGGATAAACATTTAAATTTGGTAAACAGCCATTTCAAGCTATTCATAAGTCAAAAATATAGTGGTATAGTGGTTCTCCTGATTTCCTTCAGACCAAAAAAATTAGACTCAAATCTGTAAACAGATCTTCTTTGCTTTTATCATGACACAGCAATTTACTCACTGGAGAGAATCTTTTATAGGTGTTAATCTCATATAACATTTCATTGTGGAAATATAACTTCATATGCAAATATGACATGTTAATAAACATTACCCTTCTCACATGAAAAATTAGCAGTAAAATTTTAAGTTAAATATTAGGATTCATGAATCTGTAATGTCCTGTTCTTCAGGATTCCTGTGGATTAACAAAACAAATAACCCAGACTATAAGTGTAAAATTATATTTATAAAAAAAGTTCAGATATTGATGCAAGTAAATTAACTAAATTAATAAATAGAAAAATTTAAGAACAATACTTAGCAAATAAGTATAGTATTTACATCAGAAATGTGATAAAAATCCACCCAAACTCCTTTGAGTCCTTGGCAGCTCAGTTTAATTTACTTCCTGGGTGAAGGTCAAGGTGTTTATTGAGAGCACAGTCACCTCCAAAGCTGAATCTGACTCCTGCTTCTCTGGTGGTACGTGTCTACTTCTTTTGAGACAGAAACCAGCAAGAATTTTCTATACTGTTCATTCCTGCATGGTAACCCAACCAGGTATATTCAAGGACAAATTAAACAACCAAATTAAAGGTCAGCCTGGAAATTGGAGCTCTGTGTTAGCATCTTGTGAATTTCATCTATTTTAAATTAGAAATTCCTTAAAGACAGGAGCAGGATCTTAAACATTCACATGAAGAGAGAGATGGTTATAGATATATAAAAATATTTCATAGAACTGATCTGACACCTAGTAAATAAACAGTTAACTTTGAAGATAGTAGTAAGGATTTACATAAAACTTCAAATGCTAATCATTATTCAAAGTCATTTTCTCTATGTTATACCATGGCTGTACTTTTCTGGGGATAACATTGACACACTAGCATAAAATTAAGGATAGAATTAAGGACAAAAAGATGGAATATTGAGTGTTGCTAATGATGTTGGTGTTGCTACAGCACTTACTTCCTTGCTTTTTATGGAAAGGAATGTTTTTTCTTTGAATTAGTGATTCCCATTTGTTGTGGCCTAAATCACTATCAGCCATTGTTTCTCTGTCCGTATAGATTTAAGCCAAATATCCTGTTTTACCTTTCTATAATTTCACATGTTGATTATTCATTCTACTTTTTACCCTTTTCTTTGTTAGTTATACACTGACTGAGTACCTACTATGTGTCAATACAAAAATTCAGACAATCAGCTTCAAATCTTTTTCATCATTGTCTTTCATTCTTCTGATTTAGGTCCTCTCAGCTGCTTGGCTTCTTCACCAGACTAAGGAGATTAACACACAGAATGGTCTGAGGGATGCTCCAACTCTGAAATTCTAGTTCATGAATAACCATGACCATCCTCGATTTGTTTATTTTGTGAATGCACAGAGGTCCATGAGAACACTACTAAGGAACAAGTCACTATAATTAGGCATCAGGGCTACTGCTTTGTTTTGGTTTTTAATAAGACAGAATGATGATCATTTTAAAGAACATCTCACTATGTGGACAATTATGGATGCTTCTGCCATGAATAAAGTCCTCAATAGGGAACTTTTTCTTCTGTTACACTGAGAGCATGACATCAGAATTAAAACACACACATATACACTTCATTTTGGAGAAAACAAATTTTCTCTAAATTATAATTAAAATCTAGTAGCTCATTCTCTAATGTGGCAGAGATAGGATTTGAACCAGAAAATCCAGCTTTAGAGTTCACTCATCTGTGTATAATATTATTAAATAGGCATGTTTTAAGCATTCAGCAAGTTTTAGCAAAAAAGGAAACAAAGATTAGAGGGATGGTCCCTCTCCTAAAGGAGTTTGCAGAGCCAGCCCATCTTTCAGCAAAGCATTTCTCTAAGGGTCTGCTAAAGAAGGAGACAGAGCTCTTTCTGTCCAGAATGACATGTAATCTGTTCCTTTCCCACAGCACTTTTGCAAATATTTTAGTTATTGCTATTACAAATATTTTAGTTATTGCTATTTGTGTTACCTCTCAGATCCTTTGCTTGAAAAGAATATACCTTATTCGTGTTTATATTCTATGTCAGTGCTGAATAAAATGGCTCTAAAATAATGGAAATAAGCACTGATGTTTACATGTAGCAAACATCCTATGGTAAGCACAGTGCAACGATGAAATAAAAGACTTTGGTCAAATAGCTGCAACTGAAAGATTAAAATCACTTTAATAACCCCAATTCAGATTTCAGGATTTTTCTGTTTTGTTTTGTTTTGTTTTTGTCTTTTTTTCCTCTATCAAAAAAAAAGAAAAAACATTAATGGAAATACATTTGGCTTATCTTTTCAACAAGTACATGTGAAATAGAGCACACTTTTTATTATGCGTTTTAAGACCATCTTTATATGACTTAAGAGTTTAGCATCTTCTAAGCTAGACTATTTTCTGTGGTTTATTTCGTTTTTTGTTTTTTTTAACAAGTTCCCAGATTTAAACTGTAGACATGCTTTCTGGAAACTATAATCTCTAAGCTTGTTTTTAAAGTTTTAATTAAAGTAATAGTTCTAGTTGCCTGTAATTGGGAGCTCTGTGTCTGCATGCTTCACCTTTTCTTGGCACTAAAATCATGTACATTGGACATTTTCCCTTAACTGAAGCACAGAATTCAGAAGGATGGTTACTTTCTCAACTAACAATTTTCTAAGCAAGACTTGCTGACATGACACAGAAAATATAAAACACATTTCATTAATCTTCATTCTACTCTCAGACTCTTCAAGGGCATGAGCTTGGATGCATTATCACATTTCCCATCCAATGGTGCCAAGATTTCTCAGTGCCATCAGTCCACACTGATAGTGCTGGCAGTTCACAATAGAATATGACAAAAAGACCTGCTAAAAAAAGTTCAACAAAATTTAAAAGACAATTACAAAATTAAAATTTGATTTTTTTTTTCTGATTATAAGTTTTTTGTTTGTTTGTTTTTTGAGACAGAGTCTCACTGTGTTGCCCGGACTAGAGTGCTGTGGTGTCAGCCTAGCTCACAGCAACCTCAAACTCCTGGGCTCAAGTGATCCTTCTGCCTCAGCCTCCTGAGTAGCTGGGCTACAGGCATGCACCACCATGCCTGGCTAATTTTTATATATATATATATATATATTTTTTTTTTTTTAGTTGGCCAATTAATTTCTTTCTATTTTTAGTAGAGACGGGGTCTCGCTCTTGCTCAGGCTGGTTTTGAACTCCTGACCTTGAGCGATCCTCCCACCTTGGCCTCCCAGAGTGCTAGGATTACAGGTGTGAGCCACTGCACCCGGCCTGATTATAAATGTTTTTTATAGAAAATTTGTACAATGAAGAAAGGTAGAAGGAAGTTTAAAAATCATCCATAATACAATCATTTTTAACATTTTCCTCCAGAAGTTTTTCCTGGGACTATTCTTTCTATATCTGGTGGTAAATACCTTCAGGGAACCATGAAGCACAAATTATATTTCATTCCTATTGTTCAAATAACAATCATAGTAGCTAAATTTTGTTGAATGCTTACTATATACCAGGCAATCTACTAAACATATACATACATTATTGAACTTAAATCCTCTCTGGAAATGCCATCAGTTCTAAAGGAGTGTCTTGTAGTTTTGAGCCATGGCTAAGGACACCAGGTACAAGACTAATGGAGCCCTTGGTCACAAGTGATTCAAATGTTATAGAAAATAAGTATTTACATGAATTTGGATTTTGAGATGAGAAAGTCTACCATTTTTCTCCTTTGCCAGCAAAGTAATAAACTTCTCTTTCCTTCCCCTCAAAAAAAAAAAAAAAGAAATGAAAAGAAGTATTGAAATGATAAATTAAAGATTAGGACATTGGTTTAAGGACTTTGTTCTGTGATGAAAGTAAGAATTTTAAACATGGTATACTTATGGATTATTGTTGCCCAAATATGTTTTTTGCCATCATTTTGATTTACTGATACTTAATTTGAGGATGAGAAAAATTAAAGTATTGAGAATTTGAAGCACACACAGGCATGCACACACATAGAGATTTATATGTATTGCATTTAATGCTTTAACATTACTAAATGTATAATGGATCGTACATTGCTGTGGTGTTTTATTAAAAACCAAGTGTTCATAGTTTTGCATTTTTATAACGTAATTTATGCACATTTAATTTCATAAAAATAAACACTAATTTACTCAAGAGAACAAAATTGATCATTTTTCCTAAAGTGAAAACAATCACGGAAGAAGTACTGCTATGAAAACTACAGAAAACTCAATTGAGAACCATTTACAATTTCTTACTGAAGATTGCTGAATAATTAAAAGAAAAAAAAATCCCATTGTAACATAATTGGGAAAAGAATTTTATTCTTTTTTATCTCCATGATATGAATATTTGATTTTTCAGTGTGATTCAGAGAGGTTTTTAAATTTTTGTTTTATTTTAATAGATGTAGAGGGTACAAGTTGAATTCCATTACAGGTATATATTGTAGGGTGGTAGAGTCTGGGCTTTTGGTGTACCCATCACTCGAGTGGTGTACATAGTACCTGCAGGTAATTTTTTATCCCTCATCCCCTCCCATGCTCCTCCTTGTGAGTCTCCAATGTCCATTATACAGAGAGGTACTTTTTAAAATTAACCCTGCATCCCAAATTGCTTGATCATATAAAATTGGGAAAGATTTACTAAAATAAAAGCATTAAAAAGGATTACCATATATAATTTAATTTATTTCTCCCATGTATGCTATAGATTCCATGTACTGGAATTTATTATACTGTTCTCTTATATTATATATATTATATATTCCATAAAATGAGTATCATTAAGCTTTTTATTTCCTCCTTGTTGTTGAAATCCTTTGACTGTTACCTATGTCCTTACCTTATTAAATGAAGTATGTTAAACATAAAATTAAAAATAATTCAACCCTTTTTTGTAGTTCCCAAAGAAAGGACAGTATTTCAAACATCAATTTTCCTTTCTGAGTCCTATAATCATATAATTCTTCTAAAAAAGATAGTGGGTTTAAATTGCACTGACTCCAAGACAAAACCCACCAGTTCAGGATTGTTTTGTTCCTTTTTTTTTTTTTCAATGAAATCTGTATTATCAGTTTGTTGTGGTAAGATGGGAGGGAGAAGGATTATTTGCCTCTTTGCCATAAAAAGAAGTTTTACAAAAATACTCTGCTTAATTGAATATTGTTTTATGCTAGTGTTCAAGTAACCCTAAATGGATCCTGGTTGACAGATGCTATCATTAACATATAGATAAGGCAAAATATCTGTCTATTATCATAAAATTTATAAATAAATTAAATTAACAACCCTTTTCTTCCTTGCTTATCGCAGAGTAATTTTTAAAAACCTAATTACAGATTGTATCACTCCTCTGTGAGGGGCTATTTACCAAACCTGGGGCAGATGGGATTACGATACTATAAATCCATTTAAGGATTAAGTTATTTTAGGCTCCATGCTTCCCTTCTACTAGACAAATTGCCATGAGATGATAAGAGGAGAAAATAAAATTAAGGGGCAAGATTGTTTTCTTTCTATAAGGATACCAGCTGCCAAGTTAGATATTGAATTTTATGGTTTCCTCTCAGACAGGCAGTGCTAAGTAAGAAGCTGTGCTCGTTGTTATTCTTGCCTTTCAAAGTTTAGCGCCTGGTTGCTTGCTTTTTTGTTTTGTTTTGTTTTGTTTTTTAGCTTAAAACAATGGATATTTATTTTTTTTATGTCAGCATATTACGTAGAATCTGGTTGCTTTCTGCCTTTGAAAAACTTTTGCTCTTTTCAGTCTTCTAGAGTTTAAAAAATAGCCCTTCAAATGTAGTGTGTTATCATTTCTTTGAAAAGGGTAAAAAAATAAAATAAAAAGGAGGAGAGAGGGAGGGTGGAAAGAGGGATTGAGAGACAGATCACTATTTTAACTGAACCTTTCAGTTCAGTCATGGGGGTAGAAGACTGCATTAGCAAATTATATCTTACTCGTATTCGAAATCAAATATTCTGCTTCATTTAAAGTCATTTAAGCAAATTATCACAAAGACCTACAAAACAAGGCTCTTTTTGTCTATGTTTTTCTAAATTTCCTATAATGGTAAATGATGGAAAAGGAAGGAAAAGTCACATTATCAAAATGCTTGGCAACTTCTGAATGATGAAGTATCTCAGTAACTGTAAGTCACATGCATTTTTTTTGGTCATCTTTTCAGGAGAATGCTACTGTTTTCTTAGACTGTACAGTAGCTTACACTGCCCTCTTTGGTAATTAGTGTAATTTGATACATTTTAAGATAATGAAGCACCTGCTCTGAATACCCAAATCACCATTAATGCCTAGAAGCTTTTCTCTCAGCAACAAAAAGGAAGGTATTCCTAATCCAACTTTGCTTTTGAAATTTCATTGCTCAGGGAATGTTTAGAATAATTATGGTTTGGATTTCAATAATACACTGTAATTGAGAGCTAGCCTTGTTTTTAGGTGGAGATCAAGGATACTTTTCAAGGTGTATTAGTTTCATGTAATTCATAGAATATCAATGGAAAGGAAAGGAGGGTTGTTAGGGGGCTCATACTATGGGCTGAGATAGAAACAGACTTAACGCAAGGAGTTTACTTTCCAAGGGAGGAAAGGGCACGGCATGAATGGAAGAAAAAATGCTGGCCCTGAGGATGAGTGGCTTGGACTTTTATTAGAGTTACAAAAAGCAAAGCAGTTGTAGTTGCAAAATGATAAAGGAAGGCAGTTGTTTTTCAGAGCAGTTGTTTTCTGTTGGGCTGGTTTTATCTGACTTCTCAGAATGTGATCTGGCAGATGCTAAGGAACTATATGCCTTTTTCTGTTAAAACATGTTAAGCCATGAGTGATCAAGCAAGAAGCAAGCAATGGGGCCAGCACACCATTGTGTGTTTTTATGTTAGATGATTGACTAGCAATGCCATCCTTTCAAAGGTGGTGTGAATGGCTGCAGTCTTTTCCCGTGCTGAGCTCTGTGTGAGGTGCTTGCCCATGTACCTCTCATTTACATGGCACATCTTGCTCGAGGCCACATAAATGAATCAGTGGAAAATCCTGGATCCGAACACAGGTCTCCTATTGACCAGTCAGTGTCTCTTCCAGTTCTCTTTTATAATTTAACCCATTTCATAGATGAGACTAAGGAGTAATGTCAAACAGTAGTTTTTTTTAAATATTTCAACAATTACACAAAATTAATAACATGTCACAAAATGTGTATAAGAAAAGTCAGTTGGGTCAATGGGATATGGCAAAGATGAAAAGAGAGGGCATTATTGAAATTTTTAATGAAATGAAAGTTTTATCAAGATAAAAGCATAAGATTGATACTAGATGAGAAAGAAGTTATTGAAGAAGAGCAGTTTTAGGTATCTTTTAATTTCACTTGCCTTACACGTAAGTGAACTGGAGAAAACATTAGTTGTTGAGCCATTTGATAAACCACTTCTGTAATTCAGTATTGCCTCTGCAGACTAATTTGTTATATTTTGTCAGTGGACAATATACGTAGCCAGTAAGCCACGGTTTCTCAACCTCAACACCACTAACATTTTAGGCCGAATAATTCTTCATTGTGGAAGGCTAGCCTGTGCACTGTTGAATGTTTAGCATCATCCCTGGTGTCCACCCACTGGATGCCACTAGCACCCTCCCAGTTATGATAATCAAAAATATCTCCAGACAGTACAGCATGTCCCCTGGGGGGCAGAATCACCTCCTGTGGAGAACCACTGGAGTAAACAAGCATTTACTGAGCACTTACTATAGGCCAGGCACATAGAAGCAAGCTAAACAAAGCCCTTGCTGTCATAGAAGCTACAGTCTAGTGAGGGAGACAGAAAAAAAAAAAAACAACCCAGAACTGTATAATGCAGTGACAAATGTTGAAAAGAAAAATAAGGGGGCATGGTGGCACACAGCTGTAGTCACAGCTACGTGGGAGGCTGAGGCAGGAGGACTTGAGCTCAGGAGTCTGAGGCCAGCCTGGGCAACATAGAGCCTGAAGAAAAGAAAGGAAAGGAAAGGGAAGGAAGGAAGGAAGGAAGGAAGGAAGGAAGGAAGGAAGGAAGGAAGGGAAAAAGGAAGAAAGAGATGGAGAGAAGTAAGAAAGGAAGGAAGGAAGCAAGAAGGAAAGAAGAAAGAAAGAGAAAGAAAGGATGGAAGGAAGGAAGGGAGAGATAAAGGAAGAAAGGAAGAAAGAGAAAGAAAGAAAGAAAGAGAAAGAGAGAAAGAAAGAGAAAGAGAGAAATGAAAGAAAGAAAGAAAGAAAGAAAGAAAGAAAGAAAGAAAGAAAGAAAGAAAATGAAAGAAAGAAAGAAAGAGAAAGAAAGAAAGAAAAGGAAAGAAAGAAAAGAAAGAAAGAAAGAAAAGAAAGAAAGAAAGAAAGAAAGAAAGAAAGAAAGAAAGAAAAGAAAGAAAGAAAATAAATTAAAAAAAGAAAGCAAGCATGGAGGGAAGGGTAGGGAAGGGCATGAATAATGATGTGGATAACATTTAGAGCAGCCCTCTTAGAGAAGGTGTCTTTTGAGGAGAGACCTGAAGTGAGATGTGAATATCTGGGGCTCC